>QRFJ01000024.1:1730920-1878030 GCA_006176705.1 Cocos nucifera
TTTCAGCAAATCGTGATAGCAGATTCCACCATGGAAGTAGAATATATCGCTGCATCAGAGACTGCGAAGAAAGCATTTTGGTATAAGAAGTTTGTGATAGAAATCAGAGTAATGCCATCAGATGTCATTCCTCTGTACTGCGACAATAATGGTGCCATAGCCCTTGCTAGGGAGCCGAGGTCTCACCAAAAATTCAAGCACATTGAGCGGTGATACCACCTCATTCGCGATTACCTCGAGAAGGGTTACGTCGAGGTCAAGAGAGTCAACTTCGTAGATAGTGCGGCAGATCCACTTACAAAGCCGTTGGGACAACAAAAATTCGAAGCCCATCTTGAGAAGATGGGACTTAGAGTTGTAACCAATTGGCTTTAGGATAAGTGGAAGATTATTAGATATATGTGCCCTAGAAGCCAGAATTGGCTGACACTTATAATACACTTCTAGGGGCAAAATTATAATTTTGACTATAATCAATAAAATGGGTTATTTTGTATCACATATGTGTATTTAGTGTCTGTGATACATCCTTTGAGTTAATGATAATGATAATTCATATTTTTAAGAGATAAAAATTTAAGATATGAATAATCATTATTAACTCATAAAATGCTTCCGACCATAGGATCATCACGAGGATGGTGATTGATTCGGAAGGTTGGTGTACAATCTCTTCTTTTTAGTAAATGAATCTTGAGTCTACGGTGTGAAGACATTGGAGCGAAAGTATAGGTACTTGTTAGAGAATGAGGGCACTGAGCGTGACCACCTTGAGTAGTCATTAGAAAGTCTAACTTCTCGTCAATGACTGACTCGATGCTGCAGTGGTGTGTCTGATTCTTTGACCTGAGGTGCATTGGCAGTTCACCTTGAGGGTGTTATAGTTTGACTACACCATTACTCGATCTTCTAGCCACATGGAATCCTGAGGTGTATGTTGGCTATGACATGTTCATTGTAGGAACTGGATTGCATCAAGATGAAATCTATCACCTCGGTGGTAGAGGAGCAGTCCTATGATAATCATGAGAATCAAGTCCAGAAGCCCATGGCCATGGCAAAGTAAAATAATAGAAAGAGTTTCTATTTAGATTTTTATATCGGACTTGAATCGAATGATTACATCATATGACAGAAACTAGGATTAGACGAGTTCACCTTAACCCTAGTCTGATCGGGGCTCAAGATAGAAGAACTTAATCACACAGGTAACTGCACCAAGAGGTTCGCATTCAGCTCTAATGGGTTGCCACCATATACTGCTAGGTGTCACTGGTGGATTTTGGGAGCAATTAGAATGATTTAGATGATTGATCATTCTAGCTGTTCGAATCAGAAGAGTTCTGATCCATCGAAAAAAGTTTCGATGATGTCCATGATAGAGATCATGACATATCCCATTATCATATAGAGCTGAACGTAACTGGGTCACACAAACAAGGATTTGAATTTGGTGATCATCAATTGAACTAATCCAGTTCAATTGATCTGAATGAGATTCAATTAGGTTCAAGAAAATCGTACAAGCACTTGATTGAACCTAACGTTCTTCTTTTACTATCATAAATAGTTGTTCTTACTGAGCCAAAGGAGTTTGTGCTCATTCAGAGGCCTTCACCTGGTCTGACTGGAGCTTGTCCAAGTCAGAAAAGGGTTGTCTTATTTTATAAGACAATACCTACCATTTTTGGTCACCTGCCATTTCTCGTCCTTTGATTTTGGTCAAAAGTTGACCTTTGATTGGTCAAACATTGACCATTGATACTTTGACTTCTATCCATGTATCACGCACCTATTGGAGAGCTGGTGGGGGCTTGTCTCTCCATCAGAACCTAGCAAGGAGGAGGGCGCATGCCACCCTTGGCGTGCGCCCAAGCTGGAGACGCCTAGGAGTTCCTGTTGGACAGGAACTCCATCTCCTTTTTGAATTTCGATTAGACTTCTCCTAAGAATCAAGTTTGACTGGTCTTAAGCGCCATCTAAGGAGGAATCCAGGGGACTCTATTTCTACCAATCAGATTTAGATCTGATTTCACAAAAGGTTGTGATTGGTTGGGAAGAAGAGGAGTTGGATCACGCTTAGTCTATAAATAAGACCCTACGCCCAACTCAAAGAGTATTGATAATTCTCCATGCCCCAAGACTTTCTCTCCTCCCCTCCTCCATGCCAAAGCATCTTCTTCCTCTCCTCTCCACGTCCAAAAGTGTTTTGAGTTCTTGATTGGTGCAATCCAGACGAGAGAAAGACGACAGAAAGCTAGAAGATTGCACTGCTGCAAAGGATAACTGCTGATCTTCGAAAGGTATTTTGAAGATTCTCCAAATTAGATCCAGATCTAATTTTTGGAGATGTGATAGAGAAGAAGAGGATCTTCAGATTCAACCCGAGTGGATACCAATAGAGGCCAAGCACTTGCGTGGCTAGATCCAGAGCCTTCCACTGCTTATAGGATCATCAACGGATAATAGGATTACCCTACATCAAGATAAATTAATTTGATTTAATTTATTTAAATTTTATTTTTATTATTAGAATAATAAAAATCAGATCTAAAATATCTCATATCTGATTAGGATCAAAGAAAAAAATTTTAAAATATATCTCTTGATCCGATCAGATATGAACGAACCTGATCCGAAAAATCAAAATTTTTCTTCACTAAGCCCCCCTAGAGATGGCATTGATGATGTCGGAAGATGATCGATCTTCTTATTATTCCTCTCTCATTTGGTGGTTCTAGCTGCGGTAGCACCATTGGCTTACTTCAGACCGACGTCTGTAGAGCATTGAGGGGGAGCGTAGTTGTGAAACCTTCAGAGAAGAGAACTTCTTCACATCCTTCTATTGGAGCTTCTTTGATGACGAGCTCGAGGGAGAGTTCAGCCTCACTTGCGCTCGGAGGAGAGTTCATGAGCAAGGTCGAACTTCATTCGACCCTCCATCAACCATGGATTTGCTAGACTCGCCCATCTTCCACTCTCCTATGGCTTCTTCATCCTTCAACTTGAAGGCTTCTTTCACACGGACATATCGCTCGATCCAAGCTAGCAAATCGATAAAGTTTCTAGGATATTTCTTCTCCAACCTCTAATGCAGCAGCATTAAATCGAGTGACATAAGTCTGGATGAATTTTTCCTCCTTCTGCTTGACGTTCATCAGAAAATTTGAATCTCCGTACGGACGTCGGTTGCTGACGAAGTGAACCGCAAACTGATGGCTCATCTGATCAAAAGAAAAGATTATACCCAATTTTAATATCGAGTATCAGTTTCTTGCTGCTCCCTTTAAGGTAGATAAAAATGCTCGGCATAATATGACGTCTGGTGCGCCATGAAGCAGCATCATGGTTTGAAAGACTTTTAGGTGATCGATCGGATCAGAGGTTCCATCGTAGTTTTTAAATTAGAAAAGCTTGAAGTTCGATAAAATAGGCTCTTGCATAATTTGGAGAGAGAAAGGAGGATCGATGTGGACGTCATCATGGTGAGCTAGGATGACGTGGTCGAGCTCCTCAATCCGTCGATCCATCCTCCATAATTTTTAATCGAGGGCATCAACTCGATCGCAGATCTTGGAAGACTTTCGATCGTGGATGGAAAAGGTCCCTTTTGAAGAAGAACCATGATCCAAGCAAGGATTCTCTACTCTCTATTTCTTCTTTTCAGGGGCGATGGGTATGCTAGCCTAAGTGCTCCTTCTTGGGATCAATTTCTAACATCTCATCGATAGATTTTTTAACGGAACCACCATCGGAGGTTGCTGCATGGCCTGCACCATTTTTGTGAGGCACTGAATCTACTGCATCAGTAAGTTAAACTGCTCCGGATCTACCATGGCCGTCGGTGGAGGAGATGGTTGAAGCACCGATGATGGAGCAAAAATAGATGGATCTGGCTCAAATCTTAAAGAAGAAGGGTGGCAGAATCGACTAAACACTCCTTTCAGAATAAGGGTACCTCAAGAACTGAGGACCCTCCTTCTAGCACCAATTCTATTGGTGCAGAATCTGGTTGATGTCGGATCAAGCTGGAGTCGAGAAAGATGAGGTCGCCATCGGTGATCTACAAAATAAAATCTCGTTCAGAGTCGGTAGTGGTGGCTTCGGTAGGATCTTTCGACGATCAAGTCAGCTCTTCTGACCAATAGAAATGGAGTGCTCTAGAAAGAGTTTGATAGAATTTTGGAAAGGAGAAGAAAGCTTAGAGAAAATATATCTGAAGGATCGCTTTTTATAGACAGAGCTTGATTGATGGTAACGGCCATATCGTCCGATAGTAGGCCGCTCGGAGCCGCGTGGGGTTCGGTATGAAGAAAAAAATATCGTCAGACTGATAGTGATAATCATACCGACCGATAGCAGATCGCTCGAGATCTGATGGAGTCTGTCATGGAGGGAGACATCACCTGTAGCATCGTCTGTAGCAGACTGATGATGATCATTTGTTGAGATTTAATAGCCGTAGCTCGAAGAAAGCGGACGTTGGTTGGTGAAGGACTTTGACATATATCAATTTTAGAAAAGTTTGAATTTTTGAAGAAAATATATTTGGAGAAGATCATTCGAAAGCAATCCGCTGGAGGAATCCAACTGAAGGAGAAGTTCGAAAGAAGTTCGGCTCCTAAAGGAGTTCGATCGAAGGAGAAATCAAGGAGTTTGGCTCCTGGAGGAATCCGACTAAAGAAAGAGTTCGGAAGAAGTTTAGCTCCTATAGAAATCCAACTAAAGGAGGGATCTAGAAGGAGTTTGGCTCCTACAGAAACTTAACTAAAGGAGAAGTCCGAAAGGAGTTCGGATTCTGTAGAAACTTGACTGAAGAAGAGATCCGGAAAGAATTTGGCTCCTATAAGAGTCCAACTGAGGGAGAAGTTTGGAAGAAGTTTGACTTCTTGAGGAGTCCGACTGAAGGAAGAATCTAGAAGAAGTTCGACTCCTGTAGACATCTATTTGAATGAGAGATCCAGAAGGAGTTCGGCTTCTATAGGAGTTCGATTGAAGGAGAGATCCGAAAGGGGTTCGGCTCCTGTAAGAGTCCGACTAAGAAAAAAATTTGGAAGGAGTTTGGCTTCTGGAGGAGTTCGACTAAAGAAAAAATTTGGAAGAAATTCGACTCCTGTAGAAACTTGACTGAAGGAGAGATCCAGAAGGAGTTTGGCTCCTGTAGGAGTCTGACTGAGGAAGAAATTCGGAAGGAGTTTGGCTTCTAGAAAAATTTGACTGAAGAAGAAGTTCGAAAGAAGTTCGATTCATGTAGAAATCTAACTGAAAAAGGAGTCCAAAAAAAATTTGGCTCCTATAGAAATCTGATTGTAGGAGAGATATAGAAAAAGTTTGTCTCTTGTAGACATCCGACTGAAGGAGAAGTTCGACTCCTGTAAAAATCCGACTAAAGAAAGAGTTTGGAGGGAGTTCGACTCTTGGAGGAGTTTGGCTCCTATAGAAATCTGACTGAGGGAGAAATTCGGATGGAGCTCGACCGCTGGAGGAGTTCAGCCACTGAAGGAGTCCAGCTACGGAACGAGTTCGACTGCTGGAGGAGATCGACTGGGGTTCGACCGCTAGAGAAAAAATTTCAGATCGAAGCTCTTCCATGATTACCAACTACATTAGGCTAAGCACCAGGCTGAACTTCGGTAGGAGCGAAATTTATCCCCAATAGTGTCAAACAAACTAGACTTATTTTTTTTATTAGTTATAATAAAGCCGTAGTTCGTTTTGATTTAATTCATTATGATATTTGGGGCCTATATGCTACTCCTTCACATTCATATGCACATTATTTCTTGACTATAGTTGATGATTTTTCTCGATGTACTTGAATTTATTTAATATAATATAAGTCATAAGTACATCAATTTTTGATACCTTTTTTTAATATGGTGCGCACTCAATTTGACAAAAGTATATTCAAAGTGATAATGATCAAGAATTTAAGTCACAGACTATGCTTTATTATATGATGCAGTTAGGATCCAGCAACAAACCTCTTGTACTTACACACTTCAATAGAATGGGAGGGTTGAAAGGAAATATAGATACTTGTTAGAGATGGCTAGAGCTTTATGTTTTTAGGCCAACTTACCCATTAAATTTTGGAGGGTTCCATCCTTACTGCAATCTACCTCATTAATTTGTTGCCCACATGTATGTTGTGCAACAAATCTCCATATGAAGTGTTGTTTGGTCAACCTCCCAAATATGATCTTTTAAGAGTCTTCGGGTGTTTATGTTAATGTTATGCTCAATTACACTCTCCTATAAAAGATAAATTTGCCCTCCATTCTATTAAGTGTATATTTGTGGGATATCACCATGAGCAAAAGGGATATTGGGTGTATGATCTGACTAGTAAGCAAATTTCTACATCTCGAGATGTGGATTTCTATGAGAACATATTCCCATTTACTGTTACTGGGAGCAAAGAGAGCACAACTGTAGAGAATTATGGCATGTTGAGCAGCCCACTTTTTCTAAATGATGATGAAGACTCATGTGATCAATCACCTGGATTATCAAGTCAGATGGGTCCAAATGATGCAACCCATACATCCTTCAAGCAGCAGTCATAAGGTGACTCAGTGCCAAACCAAGCATGTGGGCCGATCCATACACCTGCAGCCCATACTACACCACATGGAGATAGCTCCATCATTTTAGGCCATTCCATGCAACAGTCTACTCCTAATCCAGGGGTAATAGGCTCAAACCTCCTTGAAAAATTTGGCTTGGTGTCACAAGGCGCACCAGGGAGCCCAACAAGTAAAATAATCTCATCAGCCCAGGCACCTCTTATTTCAAAGAAAGTTTCAACTCATCCACATTGAAACCATACATGCCATAACAATATCAAGACTTCATTTATATATTGCCCAGCTCTTTTGTCCTATTATGCAGTTTCACACCTTCGGCTAACTTAGGTATAGTATAACCTCTCTCTCTTCACATTTATCCCATAATAGATTATCTGCTGCTCACTCTGCTTTCTTAGCAGCCATCACTTCTGTAGAAGAAGCCATGTACTTATTTTCGGACCATCAAACATGAGCATTGATGTGAGGCCATGAGCCGTGAAATTAAAATACTTGAGAAAAATAGAACTTGAACTATTGAACCTCTCTTGCCTGGGAAGCATGCCATTGACTCCAAGTGGGTTTACAAGGTGAAATATAAATTTGATGGGAGCATCAAGCATTATAAGGCTCGATTAGTTACGAAGAAATACACTCAAATTGATGGCTTGGGCTACCATGAGATCTATGCACCTATAACAAAACTTATAACTATATGTTGTTTCTTGGTTATAGTAGTTGTACAGAATTGAAAATTGCATCAACTTGACATCAACAACACCTTTTTTGTATAGAGATCTTCATGAGGAGGTATATATGAAAATACCTTATGGTTATGCACATTCCAAGGATAATAAGGATTGTCACCTTCACAAATCCTTATATGACCTCAAACAAGCTTCTCATAATTGATATCAAAAGTTTACTATAGCACTCATTCAGCATGGATTTCTTTAATCCAAAGCAGACTATTCCTTATTTGCTTCTCATCGAGGTAACTCATTTACAATAGTTTTAATTTATGTTGATGATACGATTATTGCTGGGAATGACAGAGGCCACATAACTGCTCTTAAATGCTACGCCAACAATAAATTTTACATTAAGAATCTAGGTCCCCTCAAATACCTTCTTGGCATTGAGGTAGCTCATTCTCCATCTAGAATAGTCTTGAGTCAGCATAAATATCCCTTGGATATTCTTGATGAAGTGGGGTTATTAGGATGTCGGCCTACCTTATCTCCCATGGAGACTTGACACCACTTGTCTTCTACAGTAGGGACACATCTATCAGACCCCTCGTAGTATCGTCAACTTATTAGATGATTACTCTATCTTACCATAATAAGGCCTGATATTTATTATTCTGTTCATGTTCTCACATAATTTATGCAAGATCTCAGGCAACCTCATTGCGATGCGGCCCTCCATGTCCTTCGGTACATAAAATTAGCATGTGGCCAGGGCATTCTTCTTTTCTCTATCGAGTCACTCACTCTGCAGGCTTATTATGATGCTGACTAGGTAGGTTGCCTAGACACATGCCGCTCCACCACAGGCTATTTTATCTTTCTTGATGCAGCTCCTATTTCTTGGCTCTTAAAGAAGTAGTCTATTGTCTCCCGATCATCCATCGAGATGGAGTATTGAGCTATGACAACCACTACTAGTAAAATTTTATGGCTTCACTAGTTACTCTTTGATTTTTTTCGTGGTGCATCCAACTTCTGTTACATTGCATTGTGATACCAAAGCAGCTATGCATATTACAAATAATCCTATTTTTCATGAGCATACAAAACATATTGAAATTGATCATCATTTTGTGCGTGATCGGGTTCAATCAAAAAAACTCTTATTACGTCATGTCTCTACTTTGAGTCAATTGGCAAACATCTTCACAAAAGCCCTCACTTCATCTATTTTTACCTCACTACTTTGCAAGTTGGGCATTATCAACCTCCATTAAAAGGGAGTATTAGCGTAATTGATGGGATTCTTCTAATTTTCTTGTTATAATTGGATGTTATACCTAGCTAGAATTATCTTATAATTATTTTTCTTTAGGCTTCACTACTACAAAAAAGGGCTATGACAGCAGTTTATAATCGCTGTTGTAGTCTAAAAAATCACTGTCATAGGCTATGACAGTGGTTATTTAACTGCTGCTACTGAAGCCATCGCCGTAGCTCTATGGCAGCGATTGTTGTAGTCGTTGTTTGAACCACTACCATAGATAGTCTATTGCAGTAGTTTATAAATTGCTACAATAGATCGATCTATAGCAGCGATTATGTAACCACTACCATAGGTTATCTATAGTAGTGATTATATAACTACTGCCATAGATAATCTATAGCAACGATTTTTTAATCGCTACCATAGATTTAATGCAGCAGTTGGCACCGTTTGCATCAAGAACCTATGGTAGCGGTTGGCACGAATATGGCAGTGGTTATAAAATCACTATCGTAGATCTTGAATAATTAAAAAATTAAAATTTTTATTTTTTTATATATTTTATTTGATAAATACATATATATAACATGAGAAAATATAATAAACATAAAAATTATTCTAAAATACTAAAATTTTATTATCGAATAAAATTTATTATAATATTTTTTAAAAAAATAAAATACATCAAAAATTTTTTAAATCTACATCATCGTCATCGTCATCGAAAGCCGAAGCCGAAGCCGATGCTGGAGTTGGAGCGAGAATGCGGGCCAACATATCCTCGAAGCTCATGACTTTAAAATGCACGCTGAGCATCAACATCATGTCTCTCACGATGCCCTCCAGATGAAATGTGCACTTCTCAGCCTGATCTGTCCGCATCGCAGCATAATCTGTCCATACCAATGCCTCCTCAAGCTCCTCCCGACTGACGACACCATAAATCTATGAGAAGACGCTCGCCTCAAATCAGTAGCTCGTCAGCATGTATCCGGGCCTGCATTGGATCCTCCCAGAGTACTCAGGCTCCAAAATCTGAGACAGATGATCATGGAGCCCAGAGGTATCTAGGCCCTTGTGAGCGAGTGCATCTAACTAATCCTGTAATTATAAATTGAGATAAAATCTAGCAACTTGCTAATTACTGATAGAGCTTCGATTGTAAATGAGATTCCTCCCACAAATGAGCCAATTATAAAAATATCCTTAAGAAGATCATAAAGGAAAAGGAGATCAACGATTTTCAGTGACTATTACGTCTATCTTGGAAAAGAGGAATATGACATTAGTCATGATATGGATCCAGCAATTTATAATGAAGCCCTCAATAGTCATCTAGCAGATAAATGGTTAAAGACAATGAAAGATGAGACAAAGTTCATGTCAAATAATGAAGTTTTGGATCTTGTTGATCTACCTGATGGGTACAAACCAATTGGCTATAAATGGATATTCAAGACTAAGAAAGATAGCAATAAAAATATAAAGAGATTTAAGGCTAGATTGATTGCTAACGGTTATACCCAGAGAGAATATATTGATTTTATAGGAACCTTCTCATCAGTTTCTACAAAAGATTCTTTCAAAATAATTATGACATTTGTGGCTCATTATGATTTGAAACTTCATCAAATGCATATTAAAACAACTTTCCTTAATGAAGATTTGAGTGAGGAAGTTCATGTGATGCAGCATGAGGGATTTAAAGAAAGTGGCAAGAAGCATATGGTATGCAAATTAAAAAGATCCATCTACGATCTCAAGCAAGCATCTCATCAATAATATTTAAATTTGATAAAGTGGTGACATCCTTTGATTTTGAAGAGAACAAATTTGATCAATGCATCTACATGAAGTTCAGTAAGAGCAAATTTGTTATTTTAGTACTTTATGTAGATGATATTTTAATTGCTAGTAATAATGTAGACTTTCTTAATGATACTAAATATTTTTTGTCTACAAAATTTGATCTGAAAAATCTGGGAGAAGCCTCTTTTGTTTTGGGTATCGAGATTCATCGAGATAAATCTTGAAATATCTTAGGGCTTTTACAAAAGCCTGGTGAAGTTTCTATTGTGAAAGGAGATAAATTAAGCAATAAGCAATGTCCAAAAAAATGATTTTAAGAATGAAGCAATGAAAAATGTGCCATGTGCTAGTGCAGTTGATAGCCTAATGTATACACAGGTATGCACAAGATCCGATATTATCTTTGCAGTAAATATTCTTAGAAGGTACTTATTAAATCTAAGTCATGATTATTGGGTTGCAGCCAAGAAAGTTATGAGGTATCTACAAAGAATAAAGGGTGCTTGTTTATAGAAGGGTTGATAATCATGAGGTAGTTGGATATACAGATTTTGATTTTGGTGGTTGTTCAGATGATAGAAAATTCATTTAGGATATATTTTCATGCTTGCTGGTGGAGCTATTTCTTGAAAAAGTGTTAAATAGAGCCTAATTGCATCTTCTACCATATATGCCGAGTTTGTTGCACGTTATGGCACATTCTTCCAAGTTGTTTGGCTTAAAAACTTGATTTTACAATTGAGAATCATTGATTCTATCTCTAAACTGATGGTGATTTACTATGATAATAGTGCAGCTGTGTTCTACTTTAAAAATAACAAAATAAGTAGTGGGTCTAAGCATTTGAAAATCAAGTACCTTATGATCAAGAACTTAGTTAAAAAGGAAGATATTGTGATAGAAAATATCAAAATAGAGTCCATGATAACTAATCCTCTAACCAAAGATTTAAAACCCATAATGTTTAAAGAACATGTTGAAAACATGAAAATTTTGGGGTTCTTTGATTCCTTGAGTTAGTGGGAGTTTATGTGATTTGATTTTTTTGAATAATTTTGTATACAGACTGCACATTACTGTTATATATCATTTGATTAATGAGCTATATTATTTGATGATCATCTTATTGTTTATATATGTTATGTAATTGAAAATGAAGTACAACATAATATCTTAAAGCATGTTGCCAAGTCTTAAGAATGACAGTTGTGTTTGTGATATATCTCTATGTTGGTTGCTTTTGAGACATACAGGCTTTATATAATATAATTGTATTCAGTTCAGAAATTGCAATGAGGACTGATAAAACATAGTGCATGTTGGTGCAGAAACTGGTCGTCGTCGGAGGTCGCTGGAGTCGAGGTCGCTGAGGTCACCGTCGGAGACCTACAAAACAAAGTCCCATCTGAAGCCGGTGGGGGGTGGCTCCAGCAGGACCCTCCGACGCTCAAGTTAGCTCTGGCCAACAGGAATGGAGTGCTCGAAATAAGTTCCGAAGCTTGAAGAAGAAGAGGAGAGCTTAGAGATCAGAGAGATTAGAGTTAGCGTATCTGGAGGATCCTTTTTATAGTAGAGCTTGATGGTGACAGCTGCAGCCGCGTGCTGACGGGTCGCTATCACTCACGGTGGACTGATGGTGATGGCTGCAGAGCTTGCGGCAGACTGATGGTGATGGCCGCAGAGCCAGCTGAATGAAGGGTTGAAGGTCTTCGTCGTGTGCCCATTTCGGAGGAGTTCGGGCTCCTGAAAAGGAAGCTTGAAGGGAGTTCGGCTACCATAGGCATCTGGCTAGAGGTATGCAGCTAAGGCTCGTTCGCTGAAGAGTTCGACCGCTGGAAATCCGAAGCTCGGCCATTGGAGAGTTCGATCGAATGTTGGACTTCGACTGAGACTCGTCAGCTAAAAAGTTCGGCCGCTGGAAATCCGAAGCTCGGCCATTGGAGAGTTTGATCGGCTGTTGGACTTCGGCTGAGGCTCGACCGCTGTGGAGTTCGAGGAGCTCGACCGCTAGGCAGTTCGACTGTTGGGGGTTCGATCGAAGCCCAGCTGCTTGGAGTCCAAGGAGCTCGGGCGTTAAGTAGTTCGATCGACTGTAGGAGTTCGGCTAAGACCCACCCATCGAAGCTCTTCCGTGGCTACAGGTTGCATTAGGCCGAGCATCGAGCTAGACTTCGGTGGGAGCGGGATTTATCCCCAATACTAGCCCCCCCCCACTTCCGAGTTCGAAAATCGAAGGAAGGGAGTGCAGGAAAGGCGACTGTCGAAGTCTTCCTCTGAGCTCTGTGCTGGTCTAGGTCGAAGCTCGGGGGGATCTCGCCTCCAGCTGACGTTGATATCGAGGTTGAAGCCCGACAAAGATCCCATCTCCAGCCAAGGTTGAGGAAGCTTCGTCCGCTACGATCGAAGCCGAAGGTTGCGCTCCTCGGGGGCGACATTGTCTCCTACAGCTGAGATCGATGTGGGCACTTGGGAGAGATCTGATTTCAGGGTGAGGCTGTCTCCGATCTTATCTCTGGCTGAGGTCGAAGTTGAAGCTTTCCAATCGAGGTTGACACGGTTGCTTTCTCTTGCCGAGGTTGTATCGAGCATCCGAGGGAGATCTCATCTCCTACAGTCGAGCTTTCCTCGGAAAGATCTTATCTATGGTCGAGATTGTCCACGGTCGCTCGGGAGAGATCTCATCTCTAGTCGAGGTTGATGCTCATGTTAGGACGAGGTTCTCCTCCTGTTCCTAACCGAGGTTGTCCGCGGTCGCTCAGGAGAGATCTTATCTCTAGCCGAGGTTGATGCTCACGTTAGGACGAGGTTCTCCTCCTATTCCTAACGGGCCCACGGTCGCTCGGGAGAGATCTTATCTCTAGCCGAGGTTGTCAACGGTCGCTCGAAAGAGATCTTATCTCTAGCCGAGGTTGATCTCACGTTAGGATAAGATTCTCCTCCTGTTTCTAACGGGCCACGGTCACTCGGGAGAGATCTTATCTCTAGCTGAGGTTGGTGCTCACGTTAGGATGAGGTTCTCCTCCTGTTCCTAACGGGCACACGGTCATTCGAGAGAGATCTTATCTCTAGCCGAGGTTGACTCTCGGTCGCTCGAGAGAGATCTTATCTCTAGCCGAGATTGATGCTCGCGTTAGGACGAGATTCTCCTCCTGTTTCTAACGGGCCCACGGTCGCTCGGGAGAGATTTTATCTCTAGCGAGGTTGATGCTCACGGGACGAGGTTCTCCTCCTGTTCCTAACGCCTGTGGGGGCACATAAGGGCCGCTGTCAGAGCCTCTCCCCCCATCTCGTCCTTTGTGAATGAGGCCTTCGCTTGGAAGAGATCTTATCTCTAGCCGAGGTTGTTGCTCGCGTTAGGATGAGGTTCTCCACCTGTTCCTAATCGAGGTTGTTCACGATCGCTCGGAAGAGATCTTATCTCTAGCCGAGATTGACTCGATCGCTCGGAAGAGATCTTATCTCTAGCCGAGGTTGATGCTCGCGTTAGGACGAGGTTCTCCTCCTGTTCCTAATGGACCCACGGTCGCTCGGAAGAGATCTTATCTCTAGTCGAGATTGTCAACGATCGCTTGGAAGAGATCTTATCTCTAGCCGAGGTTGACTCGATCGCTCGAAAGAGATCTTATCTCTAGTCGAGTTTGATGCTCGCGTTAGGATGAGGTTCTCCTCCTATTCCTAACGGGCTGTGGGGGCACATAAGGACCGCTGTCAGAGCCTCTCCCCCCATCTCGTCCTTTGTGAATGAGGCCTTCACTCGGGAGAGATCTTATCTCTAGCCGAGGTTGTTGCTCGCGTTAGGATGAGGTTCTCCTTCTATTCCTAACCGAGGTTGTTCACAGTCACTCGGGAGAGATCTTATCTCTAGCCGAGGTTGACTCGGTCGCTCGGGAGAGATCTTATCTCTAGCCGAGGTTAATGCTCGCATTAGGATGAGGTTCTCTTCCTATTCCTAATGAGCTGTGGGGGCACATAAGGGCCGCTGTCAGAGCCTCTCCCCCCATCTCATTCTTCATGAATGAGACCTTCATTCGGGAGAGATCTTATCTCTAGCCGAGATTGTTGCTCATGTTAGGATGAGGTTCTCCTCCTGTTCCTAATCGAGGTTGTTCACGATCGCTCGGGAGAGATCTTATCTCTAGCCGAGGTTGACTCGGTCACTCGGGAGAGATCTTATCTCTAGCCGAGGTTGATGCTCGCGATAGGATGAGGTTCTCCTCCTGTTCCTAATGCGGCAATTATTGACTGCTTCTTCTTTGTCATCGCATAATTTTCGCATCCAGAAATAATATTATTGAAAGGAAAGAATTTTATTGAAAGGAAGTTACTAGTAGCGCATCCCCAAATTCTGTATTTCAAGATCGTGGTAGCGTTGTTCCTCCGTGTTTCTTCGACAATAAACCCCGGGGTGGACGACTTCCTCATGCTTGCCTCCTCAATTTGGTGCAAGTCCTTATCGCTGGGAGATGACGAATCGCTGATGCACCAAGCTCCTCCTAGGGGCAATGTGGATGACGCCATAAGGTGGCCGACCTTCTTGCGGTCTCTGGCTACGGCAGCGCCGAGCTCCTTGCCGATCTTTTCTGCTTCAGGTTGGTGCCGAAGAAATTTATCCAGCCGCCTCCTTTTTGATGAGCTCTTCGATTTCGGCTTGGAGTAGAGTGTATTCCTCAGTATCGTGGCCGTGGTCACGATGGTAGGGGCATTACTTGCTTCGATCGCATACGTTTGGGGAGGTCGTAGTCCTTCCGGTCTTGGCGGCTGGCTCTTAACTTCACTGAGAATTCGAGTTAGAGGAGCGGGGCGTAGTCGCGAAATCTTTCCGGAGGGCTTCTTCGTGCCCTTTTGTCGGGGCCTCCTTGGTGGCGAGCTCGAGGAGTTCGAGGTTGTAAAACCTGCGGGAGCTCTTTATGCCCCCTCGTGAGCGGGGCTTCCTTGATGCGGGACGAGCTCCAGTGCCCCCTCGTCGGGGCTTCCTTCGGCGGCGCTCCAGGGTGCTTCCGCTGGGGAGGTCGTGGAGTGCGGCCGAACTTCGATTCGGCCTCCCGTGAAAACCTTCTGCGGGAGAACTTTATGCCCCCTCGTCGGGGCTTTCTTGATGACGAGCTCCAGGGTGAGTTCGGCGGCCTTGCTTCCGTTGGGGAGGTCGTGAGTGTGGTCGAACTTCATTCCGCCTTTCGTGAAAACTTTCTGCGGGAGAACTTCATGCCCTTTGTCGGAGCTTTCCTGGAGTCATACTCGAGAGGGAGTCCTCGCTTGCCCTAGGGCGGTCGTGAGCTCGGCCGAACTTCGTCCCACCTCATGTCAAATCTTTGTAGGGAGCTTCCTTGGTGACATATTCGGCCCGAAGTTTGGCCTCACTTGCACCGAACTTCATTCTGATGATGAGATTTGAGGGTAGAGCTCGACCTTGCGTGCGCCGAACTTCAGTCCGATGACGAGCTTCGAGGTGAAGTTCGACCTTACTTCTATCGAACTTCGCTCCACTTTCCCACGAAAGTTTTCGCAGGAGGGCTTCATGCCCCTTCCTCGATGATGAGCTTCGATGGGAGCTCGGCTTCGATTGCCCGAACCTCACTCCACTGGCTCCGCAGTGAATTCTTTACTAGGACTTCGGCTTCGTTGACGACATCACCTCACTTTAGCAGAACTTCGTTGACGACATACCTCACTTTAGCAGAACTTTATTCCGACGATGAGCTTTCTGAGGGAAGTTCGGCTCTTCCGTCGAACTTCATTCCGTCCTCCTGGTGAAACCTTCTGCGGGAGATCTTCTGCTCTCCGTTTCTCCTTCCTAAGGGCGATCAGTATGCCCAAATGCTCTTCCTCAAGGCCGGTTCCTTGCATCCTCATGGTGGGTTCGCTGACAAAGTCTTCGCCCGAGGTTGTCGCACGGCCTGCATCATCTCGGTGGGGCTGCGAATCCGACCAGCAGGTTGAACTGCTCTACATCTGCAGTGGCTTTGAGTGGAGCCTGGGCTACCGGGACTGCAACGGGAGCAGATGTACCTAGCGTGCAGGATGCCGATCGCCGAGTCGAAACTCTCCTCAAAGGTATTTTCTCTTCGGAAGGAAAAAGGAATCTCCGGAGAGGGAAAAGAAAAATCGTCGAGCACTCCTTTAAGAACAAGAAAACCTCGAAGGTTGGCCCTTCCTCTAGCGTCATTCTGTTGGTGCAGAAATTGGTCATCGTTGGAGGTTGCTGGAGTCGAGGCCGCTGAGGTCGCCGTCGGGGACCTGCAAAACAAAGTTCCGTCCGGAGCCGATGGAGGGTGGCTCCGGCAGAACCCTCCGACGCTCAAGTCAGCTTTGGCCAACAGGAATGGAGTGCTCGAAATGAGTTTCGGAGCTTGAAGAAGAAGAGGAGAGCTTAAAGATCAGAGAGATTAGAGTTAGTGTATCTGGAGGGGTCCTTTTTATAGCGGAGCTTGATGGTGACAGCTGCAGCCGCGTGCTGATGGGTCGCTATCACTCACGGTGGACTGATGGTGATGGCTGCAGAGCTTGCGGCGGATTGATGGTGATAGCCGCAGAACCAGTCGAATGAAGGGTTGAAGGCCTTCATCGTGTGCCCATTTCGGAGGAGTTTGGACTCCTGAAGAGGAAGCTTGGAAGGAGTTCGGCTCCCATAGACGTCTGGCTGGAGGTATGCAGCTAAGGCTCGTCTGCTGAAGAGTTCGGCCGCTGGAAATCTGAAGCTCGACCGTTGGAGAGTTCGACCGAATGTTGGACTTCGGTTGAGACTCGTCAGCTGAAAAGTTCGGCTGCTGAAAATCCGAAGCTCGGCCATTGGAGAGTTCGATCGGCTGTTGGACTTCGGCTGAGGCTCGACCGCTGTGGAGTTCGAGGAGCTCGACCGCTAGGCAGTTCAGCTGCTGGGGGTTCGATCGAAGCCCGACTGCTTGGAGTCCAAGGAGCTCGAGCGCTAAGTAGTTCGGCCGACTGTAGGAGTTCGACTAAGATCCGTCCGTCGAAGCTCTTCCGCGGCTACAGGTTGCATTAGGCCGAGCATCGAGCTAGACTTCGGTGGGAGCGGGATTTATCCCCAACAGTGCATATTATATTATGATCATATGTTAGTGCTATTTCTTACTACACTACTAGATTTATGATCCATATCAATTTAATTATTAACATTTATAACTATGGATGGTCATGTGTTGATGATAAGAATATATATTGATTACCATAATCCATTATTAAAATTATATTGGACTGGATCAATTTGAAGATGCTATCTCAGGACTATTATTTTTAAAAAGTATGGCCACATGTTGCTTTTCTAAGTTATCAATTAGAGAGTTTGTTTTCAAAGAAAAAAAATTATTTTCAATAATATAATTAATATAGCCCAAATGGAAGAATATTTGAAAATTTTCTTATATAGGCTTATATTATTTGATTTATTTTTTTTATAAAAATGGGTTGATAGATAGTCAATTGAGTTGTTAGCCTAATTTATTTGTGATCTTATTTGATTGAACAATAGCATCTTTCTATAAAAGTCTAGCTGGGTGATTAAGTGTAAGCTGGGTCTTATTGAAGTCCATGATGGGAGGCTAAGACACCTATTTATACGTACGCTAGATCCCCCTTTCTAACCTAGGTTGAGTTACTTGTTCCATTGAAAGCCGCCAGTGAGATTCTAAATCATAAAGAGAAAGACCAAGCAGTCACACGGTCAATAACAATAGCTTACATCAACTATGGCTCAAATAAGTACGCATATCTATCTTCTCTTTATAATTTCTTGTATTCTGTTTAACATATATGCAATCCTATATTCATTGATTATTCGTAAAATTATTGCTTTATATATGATATTTTGAACAATATATATAATTTTTTGCATCTTTATATGATATCTTGTTGGTTATGATGACTTTCTAATACCTTATATGACTTCATGTATCTTTATATGATATCATAAATAATATATATAACTTTTTAATATCTTATATGACTTTCTGTAAATATATAACATGTTAAACAATATATATAACTTTCTATGAATATATATGACATTCTGAATAATATATATGACTTTTTGTACTTTTATATGACTTCCTAAATAATATATATAATTTTCTAATACCTTATATGACTTTCTATAAATATATATGATATCCTGAATAATATATATATAACTTTATATGAATATATATGATATCCTAAACTATATATATAACTTCCTATGTTCTAATATGATTTCCTGTGAATATATACGATGTCTTAAACAATATATATGACTTTTTGTAAATATATATGATATCCTGAATATTATATATAACTTTTTCTATCTTTGTATGATATCCTGAATAATATATGTAATTTTTTGATATCTTATGTGAATATATATAACATCCTGAATAATATATATAACTTTTTATGAATATATATAATATCCTAAATAATATATATGGCTTCATGATGTCTTATATGACTTTCTGTTAATATATATGATATTCTGAATAATATATATAACTTTTTATGAATATATATGATATTCTTAACAATATATATAACTTTTTATATCTTTATATGTTATCATGTTAATTATTTTGACTTTTTGATACCTTATATAACTTCTTATTGCTTATAATAGCCAATAAGATATTATATAAAGATATAGAAAATTATATATATTATTCAAAATATCATATATTCTCATAAAAAATTATTTATATTATTCAGAATAACATATATATTAACAAAAAATCATATAAAATATTAGAAAGTCATATATATTATTTAAAATATTATATATATTTATAAAAAATTATATATATTATTTAGGATGTCATATATATTTATAGTAAGTCATATAAAGCATCGTGAAGTCATATATATTATTCAGAATATCACATAATTAAGGTACAAAAAGTCATATATATTGTTAAAAATATTATATATATTAAGTCACATCAAAAAATTATAATTATTTTTTTATTTTATGAAAAAAAATATTTTCATTAATAAAAATATAATAAAAAATATTAAATAATATTAAGTATATATTTTATTATTAATTATGTTATACATTTCAATATACTTGGTTAGTGTGTTCCGTATTATTTTTGCTGCATCGCGTGCGGTTCATAGAAAATTTATGAAATTTTGACTGGTTGCCGCCCGGCCATGACTTCCGTACCATAATAATATGAAGGAGGAAAATGGAGAATGGTATATTATTTATACTTTCATTATCTTCAATTGTATAGGATTTGGCGGTACTTGTAAAGCCGTGTGCAAGGAATATTATAATAAATTTTATAAGAGAGAATTGACGCTTGGACTTACCGCTACCAAAACAAACGGAGACGCAGCGGATAAGCTTTGAATGTGTCAGAAAAGGGGGTGATGGCTATTCCTTTCCTCCTTTCTGTCTCCCCTTCAGTTATATCAGCTACCTCTAAGCATTTATATGCGTCTCTGGTCATTTCTCCTACAAGATTTCCCAGTGATACCTCTCTATGTAGCAACTGAAGGTTCTGGATCTGAATTGTGGTGCAGCCTCAAGTATTAGAACCTAGAAAATTATAGTGCAGGTGACTTCCTCTCTTTCTCTCTCTCTCTCACCAAAAAAAAAATAAAAATAAAAATAAAAATCTCTTGCAATCTATCATTGCTTTCAGGTTTTGTACATATGGATTTTATCCTTCAGCTGCAATGTGTTGTTGTGCTCGTTGCCTTTGTTTTCGTATATCACCTATGGATGGAAAGGATTACGAGCAAGAAAACTAGGATTAAGGAGCCCCCCAAACCATCAGGTTCCTTGCCCATAATCGGCCACCTTCATCTTCTTAGGAGTCGAAAGCCCCTCGCCCATGTGTTCGGAGAGATGGCTGATAAATATGGGCCAGTCTTTATGCTTCATCTCGGTGCGCGTCGCACGCTCGTCGTCAATAGTTGGGAGTCAGCAAAGGAGTGCCTCGCCACCAATGACAAAGTCTTCGCTACCCGTCCCGGCAACGCCGCCGGGAAGCATTTGGGCTACAACTATGCCATGGTAGGCTTCGCACCGTACGGTTCCTACTGGCGCTCGGTTCGCAAGATAATTATGGTAGAGCTTCTCTCAAACGCTCGTCTCGAGACCCTCAAGCACTTCCGATCCATGGAGATGGACACATGCATAAGAGAGCTATATGAGCTGTGGCTCAGGAACGATCGAAGACCGGTCAAGGTGGAGATGAAGCAGTGGCTGGGGGGTCTGGCCTACAACATAGTGGTTAGAGTTGTGGCTGGGAAGCGTTACTTTGGCTCGGGTACAGGCTCTGATGAGGCATGGCGGTTCCGGAAGGCAATCAATAGGATATTCGGCCTTCTGGATGCGTTTGTGGCATCTGACGTGTTCCCCTGCCTCAAGTGGATGGATTGCTGGGGGCACGAGACTGCAATGAAGAATACTGCTCGAGAAGTGGATTCTATCATGGCTGGATTGCTCGAGGAGCATCGGCGGAGGCGACTTTCAGGCAAGGCTACTGGTGGTGCCCAAGATTTCATGGATGTGATGCTGTCGATCGTGGAAGACGCCGAGTTCTCTGAAATGGACGTGGACACGGTTATCAAAGCTACTTCCCTGGTATTGTTCTATTTCTCCTTTATATTTTCGGTGGAAACATGCTTATTGATTTACTGGTCTGAATAAAAACTGGGGGAAGCTCCTAGCAACCTCCATTCTTATCAAAAAAAGGAAAACATAGGGGGTGGGGAGCTCTTACCGATAGAAACCTTGCAATTTCCCCCTACATCAACCAAATTGGGATGCTATGATCACCAAAAGGCCTAGATAATTAATCATACAGATAATTAATATGCGAGTTGGAGAACGCTACGCACATCGCCATAAAAGGAATCTCTGTATTTGGAATTTCTGTTACAGGGCTACTAACAAATGTATTCTGGAGTCATAACACTGAAGCTATTGTGCATTAGATTATGGAGATATTTTTAACAGAATGCCTGGAACACCACCAATTATTTGGATGAAATATATATATATATATAAAACCTAGGTCAAACATTCGCCAAAGCATTGAGCTGGAGCTGTGCCTGGCACTAGAGAATTTTACTCCATATGAAAGTCACTTGCCAAACTATGGATGGAAACTAGTCTTTCATTAGAAACCAGTGGTTGGATGCTTTGGTTGGTATCCAGTAAGCAAATCAAAATTCACCATGTTGATACATATCATCTTGTATCGAGCATACTATACTGTATCAGTACTGAACTCGGTATGAAAGATGTACCGAGTCTCGGTATGATGAACCAACCCCGAACTGGACATAGCAACATTGCATCAACATGGTACACATGTTGAATCTGTTATTGAGATTATAAACCTTGAAACAAATAGTAAAATAATAATTAACAGCCATATGCTGAATGAATTGATGAGCAATCTCATCTTACTTATCAAAAATTAAATAAATAAATAAAAGAAAAAAAGAGCTACATTCTGAAACATGTGGATATAAGCTTTTCAGTGAGGTTTTGTTTTCAAGGGATTTCTGGTGATTAATTTTGCTTTCAGAAAATTGGTTGGGCCTTGGATCACCGCATGATGTTCTAAAATTTCTCTTGGTTTTTGACAAACTGAGTGTATTGTTGTTAAAAAGGTGTTTGAATGGGATGGTAAAATCCACTCTTCAAATTCAGAGATAGGTAGCATTCTTATTTTCTTTTGCTGGGTTCTTTGCAGCCAGTGTTAGGGTATTTGATGGTAATTTTGGTCATAGTTTATATGCTTCGTTAATTTGCATCTTTGGAATGGAATTTTTTTTGATTTGAGAAGTGTTTATCAAACATTTCTTGTGATTAGGTGGACCGGCACCTCAAACTAGTTTATCAGGGAAAATATGTCATTAATAGTGATCAAAGAAATGATTATTTCTAAATGAAAAAACACAAGAAGGGAAAATAATATGAAGAGCTATTTTAGAATCTATAATTGTACAAGCATCAAGAATTAGCTATTTTAGAATCTGGAATCATACATACAAACAATCAAGTCAAATTTTCTGCTGACTAGAATTAATCTGGCAAGAATCAAATTGGACAAACCGATGGAAGTCAGCAACTCTGTAATGGCTGATCCAACTAAAAAGTCATTCTAAATTATTTTAGCCAAGTCCAGATGGCCATGCAGGTGCTGAAGATGGGCAGACGTTTTAGCTAAGTACATATGCTCTTGCTGAGATATCTTTCATTCTTTTTTCCCTTTCTTTCCTTCTTTATTACTCGTATTGCGATTGGGATCTCCCGTAATCAAAGCTATTTGAAGTGGACTGAGAGGTGGGACAACCTGCAATAATCTAGTTTCATCTTTACTTGGGTTCCCTGATTTTTTCAGTCATGGAGATTTTTTCAGAATTCTTGTTCTAATAAATACGTCACCTTCTCGGCTCCAACCAAAACATCTAATGTATGCTCTCCGGAGAGGCTGAAACTGGCAAGGAATTCAAACAGGCAGAGATTGGACCGAAGTTCTTCGCAATTTGCGAATCTAGAGCTGTCAATAGATCGGATCCAAATTTAAAATCCATGATCTGAATCTAATATTAATATTAAACTTATTTAACATAATAAATTAAAATATAAATAAATAGATTTAAAATCTAAATTATATATATAATATAATATAATAATATTATATATATAAATATTAAAACCATTCAAAATTCCAAAATCCTTCTCTCCCTCCCTCTCTCCCTCTCTCCCTCTCTGTCTCTTGACCAATGCCGACAGCGCCTCTCCCTCCCCTCCTCCCCGTCTCTCCCTCTCGGCCGTGAGATCGATCCCCTCGTCGGCGGACCACGGTCGGACCTCGATCTCGCCCGTGCCCTCTCTAATCTCCCGATAGACCGCGCCCCTTTGGATCTCCCGGCGGACCGCGATCTCGCCCGCGCCCTCTCGGATCTCCCTACGGACCCCGATCTCTTCCGGTGGACCTCAATCTCACCCACACCCTCTCGGATCTCCCGACGACCGCGGTCGGACCTCGATCTCGGCCGCACCTCCTCGGATCTCCAGACGACCGCGGTCAGACCCCGATTTCGCCCGCGCCCCCTCCCCTCTCTCCCTCTCTCAGTCCCTTCCCGCCTCTCCCTCTCCACCGTGAGATCCTCTCGCCGGCGGGCCGCGATCGGATCCCGATCTCGCCCGTGCCCCCTCTCCGATCTCGCCCACGCTCCCTCCCCTCTCTTCCTCTCTCAGTCCCTCTCCGTCTCTCCCTCTCCGCCGCTAGATCCTCTCACCGGCGGGTCACGATCGGATCCTGATCTCGCCTGCGCCTCCTCACCTCTCTTCTTCTCTCAGTCTCTCGATTGATGGCAACATCTCGCCTGTGCCCCCTCCTTTTATGGGTCCGTCGAGATCCGCCTGTATTTTTTTTAAGATGAGCATCGGTCCAAAACCGGATCTGGATATCTGTTAAGATCCGAATACTTTGAGATCAGATCCATCGAGTTCGAATTCGATATTAATAATTAAAATTAAATTTAAATCTAAATATATAGATTTTAATCCGAATCCAAACTGTAACCAAAAAAAAAAAATCAGTTGGCCCTTCAGAGATTAACATTGGCTGAACAGCTTCGTAGCTAACCGTTTGTCTTCTTTTTTTTTTTTTTTTTTTTTTTTTTTTTTTGCCTTTGAAGGCTCTCGTAATGGGCGGCACGGACACAACAACCACCTCCCTGGCCTGGACGCTTGCACTCCTGGTGAAGAATCCCCAAGGGCTCAAGAAAGCCCAGGATGAGATAGATGGTGTCGTTGGCAAGGATCGGCACGTCGAGGAATCCGATGTCAAGAACCTGGTTTACCTCCAAGCCATTGTCAAAGAAGTATTTCGCCTGTACCCACCTGCCGAGTTGCTGGTGGAACATGAAGCCACGGCGGACTGCCGGATAGGTGGCTACAACATTGCCGCCGGCACCCGCTTGCGTGTCAATGTGTGGAAGTTACAGCGAGACCCCCTGGTGTGGTCCGAACCCAATGAGTTTCGGCCTGAGAGGTTCCTGTCGGCGCCTCATGCCGGCGTCGATGTCCGGGGCCAGCATTTTGAGCTCATCCCCTTCGGGTCTGGCCGGAGGTCATGCCCGGGGATCTCCTTTGCTCTCCAAGTGATGCACTTGACCCTTGCTCGGCTGATCCAGGGTTTTGAGCTGGAGACTCCAGGTGGTGGACCTTTGGAGATGGCTGATGACCTTGGTCTGCCTTACCCCAATACTACTCCATTGGAGGTTCTGCTCAGGCCACGCCTAGCTGATATGCTTTATGAATGATGCATCTGATGAAGTTTCTTTCAAGAATGCTGCATGTGTGGATTAATAGACACTTGTAATTAATGCTTGTCCCATAAAGATGGACCTGTTATATATGTGGCAAATCATAATCGAGGAGGACTTGAATGTAACCAGGTTATGTGATTTGGGATAGTTGTGGTCGATTGGTAAGGATGGAAGGTATCCAGTTGCATTGTGTTCAGTAGCCTTTGCTTAAGCCTGCGTAGTGGTATTAGGTGTTTCAAGCAACATAAATATGGCTAAAAGGTGATTCCCAGACAGTTATCATACGGATCCATACAATCTCACCGGTAAACTATCCCGCCAATCATCTTCTCAAGGATATTTTGTTATTGAAGAATATCTGTTTTCTATTTCAAGTAACCCATCATTGTTGGGAGGCGAATCAACCTGTAGATTGAGCGGCAACGAAGTCTCTCCAGCGACAGTTGGTATACCACTCTCAGGATGATATCCCAGCTGATATGGGTTTAATGCATGGAGACAGACATATATCTGTACCTCACCTCAGACTTAAATACCGGCATCTTAGCCGCTGACTTTGTACCAAAAAAAAAAAACAAAACAAAAGCGAGAGACTTGAAAAAGAAGAGAGGGGGTATATTCTCAACTATTAAAAAATTGAAATTCATAAATAGGCCAATTGTACTTTTTCAAAATTATTTTTCTAGATTATAATCAAACTTTTGATTACAGTCACTGACAAGCAATTAAGATTGCAAGATCAAATAGAAAACATGAATTTTCTTCGTGTAGGATTTGCACCATCACAAAATTTAGATAATTATTTTCATCCAAACATTAGGAAAATTAATTAATCCTTCCTTAATCTTGCAAGTACATTAAGGTTTTCTTTATGCCGAAAGACCATCACGAATAAATCCAACATCTGATATCACATGTAATAAGATTCATATTGTCAAGATTGATTATGAAATGTAAATGATGATAGAGTAAGGTCTAGAGCATATCTATTGATGCCGAATACCGCGGGCGAATTGTTCAAAGAATAACGGCCAAGCTTTTCTCTCTCCAACCAGGAACTAGATGTAGAACTTTATGATTTTGTAGCTGTGAGAAGAGGCACCAGAACCCAGTACACAGAGACTCCTCTTTACAAGTCCGCCCATCATACAAGTCCAAGTTTAATTATAACCATATGGTAGACATAGATTCCTACAGAGGTATACCAGATTTATTGATGACCATCCAATAAACCTGATTCAATTAATTGTACCTTAGCCCTAGAATTATGGCTTTATAAAAGATGAGCTGTTGCCATACTACATGAAGCCTAACATTATACGAAGAACCATGCATACAGAGCAAAATGTGTGCCCAATGCTCGAGGGTAATACATCATAAACTTCAGCTGCAACCTGTAAAATATTGTGTGGTGTCCCTTGATAAATACCTGATATTATGGCTGTTCGAGTGATGAGCCATTACACCACATTCTCTAGCAGATTGATCGGAGGGGATGGACCACAAAGCATGCGAAGCAGTGACTTCAACCTGCAGGGAACGAGGGGCAGGGGGTTATGAGCAAGGGGAGAAGGTCAGGATGTAAAGATAGAAAACACATTGGAGGATTGTAATTTGTAAAGAACCTACTTGTGAGAACCCACCAGTGTCGATGGTTGATCCTAAAATAATGCTTCCATTGCAGGCTTTACACTGTCTCCAAGTCTGATGTTTCCAACCTGTAAGCAACCTACCAGCTAGTCATTATATATACCATTCAACCTGCAGCAACATTATTGTTCCGCGTAATTAATAGAGTTAACATGCATCAGCTTCCAGTGATTCCTGTGCTCCTCATAAAATGTTAAAGCATGTGCAATGTACAATAGGCATGTAATGAACTTAAAGCAATGATAACCTGTCAATGAACAGTTAACAGTAGTTGGCTTTGTATGGCAGAAGCTTTAGATCCAGAACATAATGGCAAAAGGCCTGGAAATCTCCGCAATGGTGAAATCAGCAGTCACATTTGGGCACATCTAGATTATTCCGAGAGTAACATAACTACTATTTTGGTTAAATATACTTTTTACAAACAAAACCTACCCATGTCAGTAAATGATTCATACAATTAGTATACCGGGTTGTATGTTACAGAGCAAGGTTGGCGGAGAATCTGCATTTCAATCACATTTGATTTCTGTCCAAGCTCTCTTCTCCAACATTGATAAATCATCAGCAGCCCCGACCGTACCCAGCAATTCAACCTGCCTCTCCAAAAGAGACCCATCCTGCCCATCATTTTCAACTACAGAATGGTCAGGATTAACCATCAACTCCTTCGGGCCCCCCTCAATTTTTTGCACTTTCATCTCCTCCAAACTTCCTGCCTGGCTTTCAGATATGACATTCACAGATGCATGCTCTCTCTTGCCATCCTCAATAGTACAGGGGCAAGGGCTCTGGGCAGCAAGTAATTTGCAGCCACCTGTAAGTGCTGACTTGGCAACTGAAGCTCCTCCAGATCTGATCCTGGCCTCGATAGCCTTGATCACTGAAGCAGCGGCCTTGGGGGGCACTACATGGGCACCACAAGCAATGGCTGTTGCATGCACCTGAGGGTTTGGGCCTGTGTATGGTTTGCAGTGTTCTGATAGATTTCCCATAGATGGAGCCAGAGCCAGTACACCACTCTGAGATGCAACTGCTGCTGCCGGCTGAAAGGATGCATCCTGCAATTGAGAGCTCAGTCCTGCAGGGCGAGCAGAAACTGGCAATGCCTCAATGGGAGCCGCCACAAGTGCATATGATCCACCTGGAGTTCCTGGTGTTCCAACTGTTTTGGTTCAGCAGATGGAGGCATTGTTAGACAAAACATTCCTAGCTAAAGAATTAAGATATAATAGCTAAGGAATATTATATCCACATGGCCATAGAGACTATAAATCTTGCACATCAAAGTTCTCCTCTCATCTGACCCCATGCTAGACCCACATAGCAACTGGAAGGTGTTCCATGCGTAGGTGAAGAAATCTTAGAGGTGCATGTTCGTTAAGCATCTAGAATAGCCAGAAGATATAATATGATGTTATAACTATATATTGAAAAAAGAAAGCTCTGGTTGTAAATAGCTAAAATCCTTGTATAGTCCTTTTTTCCAGAATTGGTAAAAACAGGAAAGAGTGAACATAATGGTGCAGGTAATTTAGCAACCAGAAAAGAAGGATAATTAATGATAAAATTATTGACAAGAAATGAGATAATCTTGACATTTTCACGTAGATGCCTTCAAATCCAGTAATATTTCTCTAGCAATACCATCGGTGGAGAATAAAATGTCAATTAACCTAATCCACTTAAAGACTAGCAAACTGTGTAGCTGACGTCAAACAAACTAGTTTCCATTATGGCTTGAGAGAATACAATATAACAGGCAGATCACGTAAGAGTGTTTATCCATTTAATGCCTAAAGATGCTATTTGTTTCCATCTTTCTACCAGGTTCTCACAAAACTCTCTCGCACCTATTGTTACTTCTCTCCCAAGCCTCTTGTAATCGATCTTAATCAATAGGTGAAGTACCAATATCAATACATATACCAGTACCATACCAGTATAGCATGGGTTGATATCATAATGTATCAACATACGGTATGCATATTGGTGCCAATATAAGTGAAGTGCATGCCATGTGTTGATCCATAAGACATACTGATGCCAATATCTTACTGATATGGCAAGGTATAAGACATACTGTGGCCGATATGAACCAGCATTTAAATCCTTTCTTAATAATCTTTCTTCGCAAGTCTCTCTAAAACAAACCAGCTACCGGTAATGCCTGATATAATATGACAAAGTAGGCATATTGACAACGTCAAGCATGAACACAGATATGGGAAATGGATACAACATGATATGGATATGCCAATATAGCAAATCATAAAAAGTGGATATGATACTGCAAGGATGCGGCAATAAGTATATATGTACTTTTTTACATATATGTAGAAAGAACAAAAATCTATAAAGCAAAATAGGCTTTAAAAATAATTTAGTTCATATTTTATATGTTAGCATGAACTTCCACATATACATCACCTGGTCATTACTCCAATCTGTAGACAACCATCCACACATTATATTTGAGTATCAATATCACAAACTCCAAAATTAACCATTAATTATAAAAATATAAAAATAAGTAAAAATCATCTTAAGAATATTCTAGTTCATATTTCATACACTAGCATGAAATTCCACAAACTCATCATCTGGTCATTGCTCAAATCTGCAGACCATCATCCACACGCTATATTTTATTATCAGCATCATAAACTCCAAAATTAACCATCATCATTGGAAGATTAACATTCACAAAGGAATAAAGTAAAAAACCTTCCTCATACTTTTGAAGTATCTCCGAAGTATCTTGAGTGTATCCAGGAATTATCGAAATCTCTCTTTTCAGTTTTGAAAAATAGAATATTTAACATAAGTAAGGGACACGTATCCAAGAAGTATCCAACAAGCATTGATATCCAATATGTATCTCATAAAGACACCACATATAATTTGAAGTATTTGTCTTCCTAGTTAACAATGCAATACAGGGTTTTATTAAAGTAATCCTCTCCATTTTTTTTTTTTTTTGTGCATGCCATCTTTTTTGTACTAACTTTGCTTCCAAGCCTCTCCCTCCCCTAAAATTATCTTCTCGTGCCATTAATGCAGATGACTTCAAGATTTTCTAACATGATTTTTCTTATGAACAAAATGCTAGGTTGTCTTCCAGTCATGAACAATATTGTATATTGTTCCATGACAATCAACTCATTTGCAAACTCACAAAGATACTTTGACAATGATTCATTCTTTCAATGCTATTAAATTAAATGTCAAATCACCTAACCTGTTAATAAATCACAAAATGAAATTTGGTATAGAAAGATAGATTATCAATAAACCTTAATCTAACCCAAAGAAAAAAAGCAGGTTAAGAATTTAGATGGAGATTCACTCAATAGGGTTCTGAATGTATGCTATCTATTTTTCTAATAAATTTCTTCGATATTGTTTTATCTATCTTCTCTCCTTTCATTGTTTATGTACCATCTTTTTCTCCCATCTCTCTTGACATTGTACTTTTACATAGATGACCTTAATGCGTTAGAAAAAATCATGAACAAATGCTCCATTATCTTCAAGGTAGGTCAAATATGATTCCAACACAATCAAGCAATGCACAATCAGTTTTTTCTTCCAACATTTCCTATATTTTTTTGGAAAATCCTTTTTCTATTATCTCTTGAGAAATCCAAACCACCATATAAGAAAACCTCGTATGAAACAACTCAAGTTTCATTATCAAACACTGTGTAACCAAACACAAATACTTGGGAGCAGGGTTTTTAAAGACCAATATCTAAACCATCTTAGTGGTTGGCCGATGCAGAGAAGCCTAAGATGACAGTTTATCTTTGGTTAGATGAGTGACTTTAGATCCTTAAAGAAAATTCAAAATCCACATTTTTTGGTATGAAGTAAGGATTAGATCAACCAAAACAATGATCTAGAGTTCATTTTCTTCCCATGCTTCTCTCTCTCCCCAAACCCACCCTGCTATGGCTCCTCCACCCAGCCATCGTCCTTTCCTCTTTGCGTTTCTGCTGCAGATCCGGCAACCCCCATCCTTGTTGCATTGCTCTGCATTCCACCCACTACCATCGTTCCTCCACACCACCGCAGTCGATCCTCCTCCCTATCTTATCTTCACCGTGATCTCGCTTTCCTTGGATGGCTAAGAAAAGATTATCAATATCTGCCAATATTCATATGTCAATCAATCCATGCTTTCAGATATTTAGGTTTACACAACCTTACCTTTAAAGCTGATATATAAGATTTATCATATCAATGGATACCTGATTCTGATGCAAACTGATGTCAAGCAAGAACTCAATCTGAGATTAAAAGCTTGGGTGGGATAAGGCTAGATGCTTATGGTTATGGTACCAACACACTTGTAAACAACTCAAAGAATCTAAGCTGGATACATATCAGCAAATTCAATGCACATCAAACACCTGGATACTTCTCAAATATCATGTTGCATTACTAATTAGAAAAGTGTTGAACTCTTTCAACAACAAGTTCAGCTCACTGAAATGCAACAAGAAGCTGAGTTTCGCTCTTTTCATGGTCAAGAATGTAAACATTAAAATATTTTGAAAAAGGGTGGGAGACCAGCCTGCACCAAAATTATCCAAGTCAAGATTTTTTGGATGAACCAGCCAAGGATGTAGATATTAAAGTTTTTGAATTCTCATGCTTCTTATATCCTTAAGCTAATCTAGGAGTAACAATCGGGAAGAATTTATAAAAAAGCCCTAAATAAATTATATTCTGGCCTTTTGCTTTATACAATCTTTAAAATTAAAAAAAAAAAAAATTCAACATTTCCGTAAATATTGCAACTCATGAACAACTAATTGATACTTAGAAGCATGATATGTGTCTGGATTTGATACTTGCATCTGTCTTGAATATCACAACTCATGAACAAGGACTGTAAAATCCTCCCCAGGAAAACCTAGTTTAACAGTTCAAATTACAAACTTGAACCCCAACCGACCAACCAGTGAGGCAAGTAATGATGGTCAAAGTCAATGATGGAGAACTAATTGAAGCACGTCACTTAGTGGAAGATGTAAGTAAATGTGAATGAAACTCAAGCAGCTATCAACAGCTTTTGACATCATGCATCTTCATGTTTATTCATGTAAAACACTAATATAATAACAATTGAATAAATCTCCAAGCCCAATCTTTCAAAATTGCAAGCGACTCTAAACTTCATATGCTGTGTTAATTTCCCACATACTTTCCAATGTAATTTAAAATAATATATTGTTTAACACATTGGCTATCTTATCAGTGATAGGTTAAATGACCAACCATGCAGGTTGTTGCAAGATGATAGACAAATTCCCAAGAGATGTCCCCTATTTCACCCAAATTTAGAAAACAATTTTGTTACTTACATTAGTCCCAGAAGAATGTATATTAGTTAGTACTCACTAGAGAAAATATTAGTTAACAATCATAGAATCAATTATTCCCCAGAAGCAATGCTTGATTAGGATTTTAGGGACTTTTAGATACTTCAAATAAAGTTGCACCAATGGTTAAATTACATTCATATAGGATCAATGAATTATGTCCTCGTACCTTCTCCAAATAATCATGGCATTGTTCACTAAAGATATTTTGAAGGGAAAAGAAAACAACAGAAAGAAAGCATAATATCTCTCAAAGAGTTGCTTAAAGTATGTAAGGTGAAAGAAATCACAGATAACAACCTGAACAAGATGTTGGCAACCTTCCCATCACAGGCACATAGAGTGTCACTGGCACTGCAGGAATAGCCGCCAGCTGTGTCTCAGAGGAACCTGGACTAGTTAAGTTGTTGCCACTTCTTGGAGTGGAGTCAGCTTTGGCTACATTAGTGGAATCCAAGTTCTGCAAATTTAAAATGCAAGCTAGATAACGATGCACAGAGAAACTAATGCAAAAAAATTCAAAATAAAGAAAGATAATAATGAAAAATATTCATGTCAGCAACTCTAAATAGAGTTCTACAAGATCGTAAGATTGCTTGCTTAAACTTGCAGTTGAAGCTTCTATAAAATTTATGCCTATAGATGACAACCGTCAATCTAAAATTTGCTAGGCAGGAACATGAATTCAAAACCATATATTCCTTGGTGTGGACTTCTAGGTATTGCTGAATACTAGTCCAAAATGTACTATATGAAAAAGGCTGAACTTCTTTTGTTATGGTTTTCATGCCAATGCTCAGAAGTCAGAATATAGTCATAGATTCTTTCAGGGCTCAATCAAATCAAATTACTGACACATAACAATTTCTTCGACAAAAAAATACCTATACTGTGAATAGATTAGCTTGCTGAATAAATATCTAGAGTGCTGCCAAATATTCCATATCTACATAATAAGTGTCTATAAAATGCATGTGGAATGATAATGACCACCAAATATGAACACATTAGTAACTAAATTCAGATCACTTTTACATGATAGAAAATTGGAACCGACTGCCCAATTTCTTGACAGAATTGTACTCCTTTAATAAACACAAGTGAGGTGATTTTTGATACACAATCAAGAACTTTCAAAATAAAGTAGAAATGCAAAGCAATTATATCAGTGTGAAGGTAAACCTGAGATTTCTGGATCGTGGGATCAAGCTCCACATCTTTTTCCACTATCTGCACTGCCATCTTTGTTTGTGCAGGCAAATCAGAACCTTCTAATCCATTTCCAATCAACCCTTCCGTTGGTGGTGTGGAAGGTAATGATTGTTTTACTACACTGACAGCATTTGTGATGTTCAGAACTTGAGTAGCATGGGCTGTATGCACACCATCTGATGGATTATGCAATAACTGACCATTTGCTATGTTTAGGATCAATGGAACCTGAACAGGGTGATCGGACTAACTTGAATCACTTGGTGAAGTAAATGATATTAGCAAAAAATTAAAGAACTGGAGGACATGCTTGAGTTCTTGTGCTGTTATTACCTGCTTGACTTCATTCAAGCACTGCAAGTCTTTCAAAGCTTTTTTCTGTGCTGGATGGACAACAAGAAATGCTTGTTTAGCTACACCAATATGTAGCCCTTGTTGTCCAACATTAACAGCAGCTTTTTTGGCTGCGGCAACCTTCTCAACAGCCTCTTTCAGAGCAGACATCGCCACATTGTAACTGTCTTCAGTTGCAGCCCCTTCTTGTGCGTACTTGATAGCTTCATAGCATAACTGGTTGTATAGAATAGTTAGTGATTCTTGACCTGCTCCTTCTTCTCTAGCGGAAGATTCATCCATTACCATCCCATCAGGCTTTATAATTGCTCCTTGCAAATTAATGACTTCTCCAGCATTGCTATGTGATTCAAGATGGGGCATCTTTAGATCATGGTTATGCTCCTTCTCAAACTTTGTAACAACCCATTTTCCAGAGTTTGCCCTCTTCACAATAATCATTGCTTTACATCCTATCCTTGTTATCACTCTAGGGCGCTTGACTTTCCCTTCATCTGTTATCTCATTCTTTACACGAACTTCACGAAAGCCTTCCTTGGAACAAACTATCTGCCGAGAAATAATTGAATTATCACGTCTTGAACGGCAATACTTGCTAATACGTGCACGAAAACCCATGTGCCTTGCATATGATATGTAGAATGTCTTTGCAGCTTCTTCAGACTCAAACTCCATCCCCTCAAATGGTTCTTGAACAGCCCCTCCATCACTGATGTAAGATTGTACTAGAAAATCATCATTCCTGCGCACTGTCCTAACCTCTACTTTTCTTGGAGGCACTGGCCCATGGTTATGCTCTTTCACAAATTTGGTAACAATCCATTTCTCAGGGCCCATTTTTTTAACCATAATCATTGCCTTACAACCAACCCTTGTGGCTGCTCGTTGTCGCTGTCTTCGCTCACCAGAAAGACCTTCATTAGCACGAGCCTCACGAAAGCCCTCTTTGGAACATACAATTCTCCGAGAAATAATAGAGTTGTCACGCCTTGAACGAGTGTACCTACTGATTCGGATGCGAAATCCCACATGCTTAGCATATGCAGCATAGAATGTCCTCGCTGCTTCTTCAGATTCAAAATCCATGCCCTCATATGGTTCCGCATCTGTGTCACCTCCAGATGCAATTATTTCTCCTTTGTCTGGATTTTGCATCATTTTACTTTCTTCATCCACAGAAGGCTCAATATCCATGGGACCAATGGTAACTTCTGTTCTGCCATCTTCGGAGTAAAGATGGGGTTTGACTAATTCATCTTCCATCCTTAGCATCCACTGTCAGACAACATTCTGTCAGTTAAATTAAATCAGATTTGCTTGATTTGCAAAATAAAACATCTACTATCTGTTGGCAATTTGGAGTTTGATGTTTTATCAAGGCTTTAGGTATTGACTTATAGATGGCTTTAGGTATAGACCTTGATCTTTAAAGTGGAAGCTTCATTGCCATGATAGAAGACATTAAGACTGAAATTCCCAAATGGAAGTGTACATAAATTTGCACCAAATTGAGTCACTGGTCAAGAATATCAATTTTTTAAATAATATTAAATAAAAATTAAAGACATCATCATAATATACAAATACATAAAAACCTGAAGGAAAAAGGTACATCTTCAAACAAGGATAGGCAACAGATAACAAGCATGCATGAAGCAATAGATAAACTGTCAGCATTGATTGTGAAAGATAAGTTATAAAGCTCCAAAAACATTTCAAAAAAAATCATGGGTTGTTACATAGGTAATGAATCATTTCAATTATCTAGGAAGAGTACTGAGACTAATTCAGCAATCAAAATGTTGTGATAGCTGGAGGTTTCTTCAATATTTGAGAAAGTCTAGTGACTAAACTTAGAAACACAAATATATAGTAGGAAAGATGAATTAATGCAAGCTCACAAAAAAGAACATACAGGATTTTAGCTAAATAAGCATGCTTACTATTTTTAAAATGATATGAATGCTAAACCTGCATGTATACTTTTGAGTCCACATGCTAATTCATAAATGCAGTTATAATAGAATCAAAATATTTTATATGTATAAAATTAAATTTCATGTGCTAAAAACCAATATTTCCATTGAAACAATCCAAATTAAAGGGTTGTTTGGAGCCTTGTGGTTAAAGTTGCATCATCATTCAAGTTGCATTGCAATATAAGTTGCAGTAGTTGACTTACAAGAAAGCTCACTTCTTGCATTTGGATGAGAGTTTGGGGACAAGAGAGCCATCTATCAGAGACATTCTGTCGAGCATCCTACGAACGAATGCCATATCAAAGCACTTGATATACATGAATATAAAGATGTTTAGGATGAAGAAGTCGATGTCAAAGCCACGGGCGGTGAGGGCCTTCTAAACCTAGACCTAGGTGCCCATGGAGAGGGAGCAAGCAGCGATGTGCATCTTGAGGAGGGTGGAGAAGGTGAAGGAGAGGGGCGGGGAGGGAGACCAAAGGCAGCTCATGGCCACATGCCCATGGAGGGGGTGGGCGACAACCGAGAAGGAAGAGGAGATAAAGCGGGGAAGGGGGGCAGTGCCACAGATGAGGACGGTCCAGACTCCAGAGGAAGGGTTGGGGCATGAGACCTGATGAGGACGGTCCAGAGGAAGGGTTGGGGCATGAGACCTGGGCGAAGATAAGGAGCGGGTAGGGGTGGGTGGAGATGCGGCAATCAGTGAGATAATGGAGGAGACGGGGAAAGAAATGAGAGGGAAAAGAAAATAGTTCAAAAAAATAATAAGATACCTACTCGAGCGGCTGCAACTCGTCCTATGGTCATTTTTGAGCACAAGTTGACCTACTACAAGATAATCATAAGTTGTAGCTTAATAACTAACTCAACTTACTCTAAATTTTAAGTTGCAAGCATCCAAACAAATGGACTTATCTGTATTTGCAACTCGAGCTGCATGCAGCCCCACTTACAAGAATATAAATGGCTCCTAAATCAAAAATTCAAAACCTCCCTAAGCATTTCTAACCAAATCCAATTGCCTGTATTTATATCTGGATCACCATTTAAGAAAGTATCAAATGACCCAATCTGCAGTTTATGGTTGAAGACATCCAATTTATCACATGCAGCATGCTATGTTACCCAGACCCTTCAATTTAGCCTACAGAATCCACATCCGAACACGCACATTGGCAGCACTAGGACACAATTTCCTCAGAAAAAACTCTTGGATGCTGGAAGGACCCAACACTAAGGCATACACCCGCATCCGACACATGAACCCAACCGAATCCATGTGACGTAGCATGCATAATAGTAACATCCATTAAATCCACTTTCTAACACATAAGGACAGTGGATCAGTCAGTGTGATCATATGGGTTACAGCACTCGATCTTAATTCAAAGAACGTCTTCTTCAAAACATAAATAAAAATCAAAATTTTGGAAGGTTGCATCAATATTCAAAATTTTAAAAAGCCAATCCAACAGTTCTCGCCATGTGTGCATAGAAGTGCAAGCTTTTTCAACCAAGTTAAAAAGGGCAAATAAAAAGGAAGTAACTTCTCAAAAATTAACAGACTTTGATCACAGTTAATAAAAAGAATTATGCATGGTGGCAATTCGAACTCGTATCAGAACCGGTTACCTTCGAGATTACTATTCGAACTTCTCCTGGAAGCTACGGGAACGAATCCATCACTCCGAGAGGAGAGAAAAGATGAGAGCCACAGTTGGCTCGGCTATTGATCATAGGGGAAATCTCTGATCCACGAAGAATGAATGAGTTGTGGCATTGATGAGCGGAAATCTCTTGGATCAGAGGGGAACAGAGGCCATGGAGATAGAAGGGGAATGAGGGGATTGGGGATTCGAGGGCTTCGATCGGATGGGAAGGAGGGAGAGGAAGAGGAAGAGGAAGATAGAGAGGGAAAGGGATGTGGGTGGGCAAGAGCGAATGGACGGTGGGGGTTTGCGCAGGACGAAGATCTCGATAAAGGATGGGAAGAGAGGTCACGGATTGATGATGGTATTAGCGGGTAGGCTCACCAGATGCGGTCATACACTGGATGGACCGGGACTCATGTGATCCGCAATTAACGGTGTTGGTGTTTTTTTGTGAAGTAGTTTGAAAGTATTTTCCCCAAATTAAAATAATATTCTGGGTTAAAATAATAAAGAAAAAAAAGGGTAATGTTAGGAGGCCCTTGTTATGTGCACACAAGAATATTGGTGTAAGTTGCAAGATTCTTTGTTAGGTTGGTTAAGAAGTTGCCGTACAATAGTTGTAGGCTCAATAAATTTTTTTAGGATATTTTTAAGAAAAATAATTATCTATATAATCTCTTATAGCTAAAGCTATAGGCACCATAGGGAGACTTCGAAAGTCATGAGCAAACCATCTAAAAAAGAGGGTTTTATGATTGGGACTTCGTCTTCTCCTTCATTGGAGGAGATTTTGCTGCCAAATCAGACCCGAAGAGATCGGAACCAGCGGAACTATACTGCTAGAGGGCCTAATCAATCTACCAATGGATCTTCTTCAAAGGGCAAGAGGGTGGTCTCTCCATCCTCTCGATCAGGAATTGCTATGGAGAGCACATCGATCTCAGGCCAAACATGAGCTTAGGTCGTTCAAGACCGACGACGATTCTGATGGAAGATGCCTCGTCCAATGCCTAACAACATTGCTGCTTTGGAGGCTCGATTCTCAGAACTGGTCATGTTTTCAAAGGAGGAACTTCAGAGAATAGCAAAAAAATGGAAGTTTGCGATAGTGGACAAATTTCTGGGGCAGAGGCTTCTCCTTGAGTTTGTCTAGAAAGAGATGAAGAATCGCTGGCAAGCAAAGGGAGATTTTCAGATAACCCCTTTATCCGAGGGTTTGCTTTTATTTTATTTTCCATCAAAGAAAATTTGCTGAAGGGTGTTAGATTTGGGACCTTGGACATTGACTGAGCAATTGCTTGCCATTGAGAACTGAAGACCAACTTTCAAACCTACTAAGGACTCCATTCAAAGGGTTAATGTTTGGCTTAGACTCTCGAATCTACCACTAGAAGTCTGGGAGAAAGAGATGATCTTGAAGATTGTAGTTAGGGTTGAAAACGATTTGATCAGATCGGTTTTAAATGATTTTTTCAAACCAAACTGATATTTCAGCTTATGAGGTTTCTAAAACAAAATATTTGATTCAATATAATTGGTTTTTTTTGTTCAGTTTTATATCGATTCCATTTTTTTATATAGCTTTTCCAAGTATTTGAATGATTTGAATGGTTTTTCGGTTTAAGCGGGTTGGTCGGTTTCATTTTTATCCATAAGCACATCAAATTTGGCCCAATTTGGATTGAAATAAGACTAAATTAGCATTTCATATTCTATAATTTATATGGACTAGCTAACTTAAATTCATTATTCCTAAAATAATTTCATAATATTTATAGCAATCTAATCATTAAAACTATTAAAATATAAAAGTGACTGAACCATGAAAAAAATATACTTCGAGAATAGTACCTCCATATCCGACAATATATTACTAAGTACTAACAAAAAAAGACAAAATAGATAAATATCATTCTTAAACTATGACAATCGATTTGGTTCGATTTCAGCAGGTCACGTAAATCAGTAAACCGATAATCAAATCAAAATTTTGGTTATTCTATTTTACTCAATCGAACCAAACCAGTTAAACCGCCAAACCACCATATTTGGTTCGGTTCAGATCGGATTGAACAGTTTGGACGGTTTAAACAGAATTTTTTACACCCCTAATTGTAGCAAAGGCTGGTAATCCTAGATTTTTGGATCCTTAAATGGTAAACTCTTCTCGGTTAGGATTCACCAGAGTATGCATATAGCTAGATCTTTCTAGGCCTGTATTTCGGCCACTAAACTCCTCATCAATGATCAGGTAATATAGCAAGAATTTATTTACGAAGATTTGGTTGATATCTGTTATTGCTACGGGCATATTGATTCTATTATGAACAAATACTCTAATTGTAAAAATATGCCAATAACACAAGATTCCATGATTTATGGGCCCTAGATTCGAGTGGCTCAGGTTCCAATTGGTTCACCTATCCAAACTAAAGAATCTAAGTCAGCTAATTCTTCTAGAGGTACTACTTCAGGTAATCCCTAGCTCTCTCCTAAGAAAACTATAGTTAAAACTACTTCTAAAGCCAATGTGGAAACTGTGCTTCATGAGATCTCTAATTTTGGGAGATCAAGATTTAGATTGCTGGCCGCAGAAGAGGATAATGAGTCATCTGATATAACCCCTATGGAGATAATACATTCAATATCTTTGGGTTTGGTTCGTGATAAGGAAACCAATTCCAAGGAGAAATGCAAGAGATCTCCAAATCAATCAACTCCTAGTGCTAGATCATAACACTCTATTTCCCCTCCATAGACAAAAGTAATAGTTCAAGAGGAGTAGCCGATTAATGAAGTTCAGCCCAAAGTCTCTAATGCCCTTGTTTTGTATTCCAAAGGTTCAAGGAGAAAGGAGATTTAGCGGCCAGTAGTGATCAACCCCAGTCAGTCGGATGGGTCATCATTGTTTGCTATCCCTAAATCAGGATCTCAGAAATCAGTAAATTTATTATTTGGAGGTAAATCAAGACATGTGGATCATGCTGAGCTAGTTAATTAGGTATCGTAGGTGTTGAAGGCTCCACCCATTAATTCTGTTGAAGATTGTCAATTAGAAATGTTCTTTGCGAGTGATTATCGACGTGTAGAGAAAGGACAAGCATCTACCTCATCAAATCAATGAAGGTGCTCATGTGGAATTATCAAGAAGCTACTAAGCCCTCGTTTCATAAGTACTCTAAACAATTGCTCCTTAAACATAGGCCGGATATTTGTGCATTTGTGAAAACAAGGTTAGACATGAATTCTTATTCCCGAATTTAAAGACTGTTTGGTCCTTTTTCGGATATCTATATGATTTCCTTTAAGGGATTATCTGGGGGCATAATAGTAATATTATTAAAAAATATGTTCCAAAGTTAATCGTCAGTCTATTGACGGTTATGCTACCTTGTAATTATAATTGATTTATTATTAAATAAAATATATTTTTGATATTTTTATCATAAAGTTTACATCTTTTAATGAACTCCATTGTTGTGATGAAGTCCTTAGGACTATTTAATTTTGATAAAGAGAAAATTTATCGATTAGTCCTTAAACTATTCATGATTAAATGATACGCTGTTAATTAGGATGACAGCGTTTATCGAACATAGGTCGTTGTATGTCATATAAATTGGTTGTTCTCTTAATCAAGGAGTGTAGAGATACTGGTATGGCATATAAGGGAGATGTATGGGTACATCATTACTGGATGTGACTAACTCCAGAGCATTCTGCTATCAAAAATTATACTGATGGGATATAGGTATAAGCATCCCTTAGACCTGAGATCACCATAGTGGCTTGCAAGCAACTCACTGTACTTTGATACCAGACTAACTGAATTTTTAATTCAGTAACGAAAGATTTTTGAACATAGTCAAGTACTCGTGAAGTCAGTGAGTGATCAAGATGGGATTGACCACTCCAAGAGTTGGAGAAGAATTTATCATTGTTTTCAATATAGCAAAAATCTTGATCAGGATAATTCATAAGATTAATTTGATATTTTAAAATATAATGTGGATGATCTAATTGGGATTGATAGTTAAACTCTGAGGTCTCCTATGAGCATTTTGATCAAGAAGATGAATTATATAGAAACTATATTCACATAGATTCTGAGAATGTTGTTCTATATATTCGACCTATCCGACCATCGGATACTATTGCTAGATGATCACTTTGATTGTTATATAAATTGGTTCCTCTACTACCAGCTTAGGTTCGGATCAATGAGTTCATATACATAAGAGGTCTCAATCTGATCGAATGGTCGAACAACGATTAAGAATCGTTCTAGGGTTAAACAATCAATATGATTGATATTTAACCTAGTACAAGTGCTGTAGGAGGATCGATTAGCAATTTGATTGCTAATTGACTTAATTTGATTAAGCCAGAGGGCTGAGATTAAGTCTAATTAAATATAATTTAATTAGATTTTATTTGAGCTTGATTAGATCAAATCTAATTGATTTATTAGATGAGCCAATTGTAAGAAAGAACTAGTCCTAGTTCAATTAAGACTTGACTAAACCTAATCTCTAATTTGATTAAAAATTAAATCAAAATTAAATCTAATTTAATAAGATTATTAGTTGAACTAAGATCTAATTTAATTTGATTAAATAAATTATAATTTAATTTGATCCAAGGATCAAGTTGGACCAAGTCAAATTAGGAGTCCTAATAAGACTAGGACTCCCAAATCCTTACACCATTCAATCTCCATGCACTCTCTATGAAATTTTATTTAATTTTTTCTTGAAATTTCTCTTTCTTAGAGAGAGAACATGCATCCCCATATTTCATATACTTTGTTGGGGATAAACCTCGCTCCAATCGAAGTTCAGTTCGATGCTCGGCTTAACACAATCGATAGCCATGGAAGAGCTTCAACGGCCGAGCTCCTTCGGACTCTCAGCGGTCGGGTCTTGGTCGAACCCTTTCAGTCGATCGAATTTCTCAATGGTTGCATCTCGATCGAACTCCTCAGCGGTTGCATCCCGACCGAACTCCTTAGCAGTCGAGCTCCAGTCGAACTCTCGCAGGAGTTGAACTCCTTCCAAGCTCCCTCTTCGGCCAAACTTCTTCGGACTTTCAACGGTCAGGCCTTAGCCAAACTCCTTCAGCCGGTCGAACTCCTCAGTGGCCGAACTCCTTCGGACTTCCAGCGGTCGGGCCTTAGCCAAACTCCTTCAGCCGATCGAACTCCTCAGCGGCTGAGCTCCTTCGGACTCCCAGCGGTCGGACCTTAGCCGAACTCCTCAGCGATTGCATCCTGACCGAACTCCTCAGTGGCCGAGCTCCGATTGGACTCCCACAGGAGTCGAATTTCTTTCGAGCCTCCCCTTTGGCCAAACTCCTCAGCAGTCGAACTTCAGTCGGACTCCTTCCAGACATCCCCTCGATCGAACTTCTTCAAGAGCCGGGCTCCTCCCAGACACCTCCTTCGATCGGATTCATGGATCCCTCCCTTAGACGAATGCCTACGGGAGCCAAACTCCTTTCGGGCTCCTTCAGCTATTGTTCCTTTCGAGCGACCCTCTCCAGCCATATTTTCTTCGAAAGTCCGAACTCCTCCAAAATGGGTACACGTCAAAGCTCTTCAATCCTCCATTCGGTCCCGAATAGCTCAGTATCAGATGGCTATAGCCGTCACCATCAGTCCGCTACAGGCGATAGCAATCCGCTACCAGGTGGCGATGGCTGTCACCATCAATCCATTACAGACGGTGCTGCAGACGGTGCCTTCCCTCAGGATTAACTCCATCGAACCTCGAGCGACCCACTATCTGACAGCTGCAGCTGTCTCCATCAGGCTCTGCCTATAAAAAGGATCCTCCAGATATGCTAATTCTAAGCTCTAAGCTCTTCTCTCCTTCTCTAAGCTCTGCGGAACTCATTCCTGAGCACTCCATTCCTATTGGCCAAAGCTGACTTGATTGTCGAAGGATCTTGCCAAAGCCACCCCCTATCAACTCCGAATGGGATTTTATTTTACAGGTTCCCGACGGCGACCTCATCCACCTTCGCTCTAGCTGGATCCGACGACGATTAGTTTCTGCACCAACAGATTGGCACTAGAAGAAGGGCCTCCAAACCTTCGAGATTTTCTTATTCTTAAAGGAGTGCTCAACGATAATTTCTCTCTTCCCTGCTCCGAAGATCTCTCTTCCTTTCCTCTCTAGTAGTTCCTTTTCTGAAAAGACAAAATGCCTCCCATGAAGAGCTTCGACCCGGATGATCAACGGCCTCCATGGCTCCGATCCTGTCCAGGGTCCATCTATCCCCACTTCAGGCTTCCGGCAACCCAGATTCCACGCTCCGTAGCTCACGGTGGATGCAGGAGCAGGTTCAATCCTGCTTATCCCAGCAGGTTCCGTGGCCTCATGGAGGCGGTGCAGGCAGTGCAAGCCATGCATTCGATAGGCTCCGAGCACCAGCTCAACCAACGTGGGACTTCTCCAGGAGTCATGTGGAATCCGAGTCCAGAAATGCGTCCGATTTGGGCTACCCGACCTCCGATCCCTCAGGGAGAGGGGGAGGCAAAGGCAGGGAGAGCCCCTGCTCGGACCATGGCTCGATCCCAGGGGAAAGCTTCGCACCCATTCTGCCAGAAAATCCTTGAAGGATCAAAGGATCGTGAAGATCTTCTTGGATCCAAAGGCTCCTAGGAAATGAGGACGACGAATCGAAGAACTTCATCACACTCCCTCCTCATGTAGTAATGACATTTGTACTGACCCTCCTTTTTTGCAGAAAATTATGCAGGAGTCAATCCCACCGAACTTCAAGCTCCCATAGTTCGAGAAGTTATGATGGGATCCATCTGATTCAATCGACCATCTTGAAAGGCCTTTCAGGATAATGATGTTGCTCCATAGGCACGTCCTGACGCTATCTTGTGTCGGGCTTTCCCCTCTATCCTTAAGGAAGCTACCAGAAATTGGTACTCGATGCTTAAGCCGAGTACCATCTTATCGTTCGGCCAGATGAACCAACAGTTCACAGCCCATTTTGTTAGTAGTCAGTGTCCACATCGAGGTTCGAATTTCTTGATTGGCCATTAGGCAGAAAAGAGGAAAAATTCCATCTGGGCTTATGTCATCCGGTTTAATGCTGCCGCATTAGAGGTTCGAAATCTAGACCAATCAGTCGCCATGGCCACCCTCAAGGGCGGCCTTCAGAAGAATGACTTGCTGTTCTCCCTGGAGAAGAAGTATCCTAAGAACTTCTTCGATCTGCTGACTCAGGTCGAAGGTTATGCCCGGACTGAAGAGGCCTTTCGAGGCCAAGGATGGTGAAGCTCGCGACAAGCGACGAGTAGGCAGAGCGGGAAGGCCTGCCGAGTGAAAGAAAGCTTGGTTGCATTCTCGGACTCCTTCCTAGGTCGCAAGGCGAGCCCAAACTCCCCTTCAAGCCCGAGCATGTGGAAGCCCCAACGAAAGGGCACGCCAAGGTTCTTCCCAGCTTCGAGGTTCTCCCCGCGAAGGTCCCTCCCCGAAGCCGATTCCCCCTCCGACGGCGTTTTCAACTACGCCCCCTTCAACGCCCCAAAAATCTCAAGTGCTGATGGAGATCAGAGAACGACTTTCCGAGATCCGAAGAGAATGCATTCCCATCTCCAGATAAACGTACAATTTCCAATAAGTTCTATCCTTTACCATCCGTGACCATGATCACGACACTGAGGAGTGCATCCAACTCCAGGACGAGAATCAAAGGAGCTCGGTCAGACGAGGGCAGACTTAGGCCGATTCCTACGGAAGATGACCTGAAAGAGCGGAAGATCGGCCGAGAATGTTGCCGGTTGAAGGGCGTTACCGCCAAGTAAGGAGGACCAACAAAAAGATCGGCTGCCTCTTGGCGTCATCAATACCATCTCGGAGGGACTTCGCAGTAGGAAAGATCCGATCGAATCCGAGGGATCGGCAGGACCGAAGGACCTCGGAGCCCATGATTTTTGTCGAGGCGGATGCTTAAGGGTTCAGTTCCCACACAATGACGCGGTTGTAATCTCTCTGAATGATTACCGACTATGATGTACGCCGCATTTTGGTGGATAATGAAAGTTCGACAGACATATTGTTTTACGATGCCTACTCAAAAATATCCTTATCCGATGACCGCCTGAGGCATATGAACTTTCCGCTGATAGGATTTACTGCCTTGCCAGTTGAGGGCTTAATAACTTTGGCCGTGACTGAAGAGCGACATCCAAAACTAGCTAAGGTGCAGGTCGATTTTCTGATCGTCAAGATCCCATCCGTTAGGAATAGGAGGAGAACCTCGTCCTAATGCAAGCAAAGCCGAAGGCCTCGTTCATCTAGGATGGGATGGGGGGAGAAGCCCTGACAATAATCCTTATGTGCCCCCACAGTCCGTTAGGAATAGGGGAACAACCTTATCCTAACGCGAGCAAAGTCGAAGGCCTCGTTCATCTAGGATGGGATGGAGGGAGAGGCCCTGACAACAACCCTTATATGCCCCCACAGCCCATTAGGAATAGGAGGAGAACCTCATCCTAATGCGAGCAAAGTCGAAGGCCTCGTTCATCTAGGACGGGATGGGGGGAGAGGTCCTGACAATGGCCCTTATGTGCCCCCATAGCCCATTAAGAATAGGAGAAGAACCTCATCCTAATGCGAGCAAAGTCGAAGGCCTCATTCATCTAGGATGGGATGGGGGAGAGGCCCTGACAATAGCCCTTATGTTCCCCCACAGCCCGTTAGAAACAGAAGAAGAATCTCGTCCTAACGCGAGCAAAGTCGAAGGCCTCGTTCATCTAGGACTGGATGGGAAGAGAGGCCCTAACAATGGCCCTTATGTGCCTCCACAGTCCATTAAGAATAGGAGGAGAACCTCATCCTAACGTGAGCAAAGTCGAAGGTCTCGTTCATCTAAGACGGGATGGAAGGAGAGGCTCTGACAATGATCCTTATGTGCGCCCACAGTCCGTTAGGAATAGGAAGAGAACCTCATCCTAATGTGAGCAAAGTCAAAGATCTCATTCATCTAGGACGGGATGGAGGGAGAGGCTCTGACAACGGCCCTTATGTGCCCCCACAGTCCATTAGAAATAGAAGGAGAACCTCATCCTAACGCGAGCAAAGTCGAAGGCCTCGTTCATCTAGGATGGGATAGGGGAAGAGGTCCTGACAACAGTCCTTATATGCCCCCACAGCTCGTTAGGAACAGGAGGAGAACCTCGTCCTAATGCGAGCAAAGTCGAAGGCCTCGTTCACCTTAGACGAGATGGAGAGAGAGGCACGAACGACGGTCCGTATGTGCCCCCACAGTCCATTAGGAACAGAAGAAGAACCTCATCCTAATACGAGCAAAGTCGAAGGCCTTGTTCACCTTAGACGAGATGGAAGGAGAAGCACAGACGATGGTCCATATGTGCCCCCACAGCCCGTTAAGAACATGAGGAGAACCTCATCCTAACATGAGCAAAGTCGAAGACCTCATTTACCTTAGATGAGATAGGAGGAGAGGCACGAATGACGGTCCGTATGTGCCCCCATAGCCCATTAGCAGTAGGAGAAAAATCTCATCCTAACGCGAGCAAAGTCCAAGTCCGAGCTCTGAAGTCTGCAAGAGATGAGATCTTCCTCGAGCGATCGAGATAACCTCGATCGGAGATAAGATCTCTCTCGAGCAGTCGAGACAACCTCGACAGAGATAAGATCTACTTCAATCTCGATCAAAGGTAAGATCTCTTCCGAGCGACCGAGACGACCTTGGTAGGAGGTAAGATCCCTCCAAGGCAACCTCGACTGCTGAAGATAATATCACCCCTGAGGAGCTCAATCTCTGACCTCAACCATAGGAAATGAGATTTACTTCAACCTCGGTTGGAGATGAAATCTCCCCCGAGCTTCAACCTGAACCAGCACGGAGCCCTAGAAGAGGACTTTGGCAATCGCCTTTTCTACACTCCCTTCAAGTTTTGAACTCGAGAGTGGAGGGACTATTGTTGGAGATAAATTTTGCTCCTACCGAAGTCCAGTTCGATACTCAGCTTAACGCAATCGATAGCCACGGAAGAGCTTCAGCGATCGAGCTCCTTCGGACTCTCAGCAATTGGGCCTTGGTCGAACCCTTTCAGCCGACCAAATTCCTCAATGGTTGTGCCTCGGTTGAACTCCTCAGTGGTTGCATCCCGACCAAACTCCTTAGCGGTCGAGCTCCAATCGAACTTCCACAGGAGTCGAACTCCTTTCAAGCTCTCCCTTCGACCGAACTTCTCCAAACTTCCAGCGACCGAGCCTTAGCTGAACTCCTTCAGCTACCCGAACTCCTCAACGGTCGAACTCCTTCGGACTCCTAGTGGTCGGGCCTTAGCCAAACTCCTTCAGTCGATCGAACTCCTCAGCGATCGAGCTCCTTCGGACTTCCAACGGTCGAGCCTTAGTCGAACTCCTCAGTGGTTGCGCTCCGATCAAACTTCTCAACGGTCGAGCTCCGGTTGGACTCCCATAGGAGTTGAACTCCTTCTGAGCCTCCCCTTTGGTCGAACTTCTCAATAGCTGAACTCCAGTCGGACTCCTCCCAGACATTCCCTCGGTCGGACTTCTTCAAGAGCTGGGCTCCTCCTAGACACCTCCTCTGGTCGAATTCCTAGATCCCTCCTTCAGACGGACGCCTACGAGAGCCAAACTCCTTCCGAACTCCTTCAGCTATTGTTCCTTTCGGGCGACCCTCTCCAGCCATATTCTCTTCGAAAGTCCAAACTCCACCGAAATGAATATACGTCAAAGCTCTTCAACCCTCCATTCAGCTCCGAGTGGCTTAGTATCAGATGGCTGTAGCCATCACCATCAATCCGCTATAGGTGACAGTGATCCGCTATCAGACGGTGATGGCTGTCACCATCAATCCATTATAGATGGTGCTGCAAATGGCACCTTTCCTCGGGACTGACTCCGTCGGACCTCGAGCGACCCGCTATCCGACAGCTGCAGCTATCTCCATCAAGCTCCATCTATAAAAAGGACCCTTTAGATACGCTAATTTTAAGCTCTAAGCTCTCCTCTCCTTCTCTAAGCTCTGCGGAACTCATTCTCAAGCACTCCATTTCTATTGCTAGAGCTGACTTGGTCGTCGGAGGGTCCTATCGGAGCTACCCCCCATTGACTTCGGACGAAATTTTATTTTGTAGGTCTCCGATGGCAACCTCATCCACCTCCACTTTAGCTGGATCTAACGACGATCAATTTCTGCACCAACATACTTCTTACATGGTATTTGGTTGAGAACCAAATCAAAATAAATTAGTTGTTTTGATTTCAAACTCTATTTAATAGAGTTTGTTGTAACCAAAATTCTTATCCATGTATGGTGCCTAAACTCCTGATTTTTTTTCTAAAATTTTCACGAGAAATAAAAAATTTTAATGCACCAAACACCAGGTGGTCCACGCCCAAAAAGGAGGGGACGCCTAAGAGTTGGGCACCCTAAGTCTAGCCCAATTTGGAGGTCTCTGGACTAAGTATTTGCCTAGACAAGGACTCCTCCATATCTCTCAATATAAAAAGATTTTTAATCTAATTTTTTTTTAGATTACAGATCTAAGAGAGAGGTCTTTGGGTATGGAGAGGCTGGATGCAGAGAGGTTTAGGCTTAGGAATTGTAAAGGCACCAATCAAGGTGCTTTGGTGAGAGAAAAAGAGAAGAAGAAGAGGGTCTTCTTCTAGGGTTTTCTTCCATCTGTTCCTCCATTCTTTTTTTTGAGATTTTGAGAGGTGTCTTAGGTCCAAAATTATCTTTTTCGTCTTCTAAAAATTAGAGGATTTAAGTTTCAAAGAAAAAAAGATCCAGATCAACCGTCGAAGAAGGATCAACATAGTTCTAACAAACTATGCTGATTTTCGGACATCAAACTTCTAATCAGTGATCGAGGGCTCGTATGGATAACTTGTAGAGGTCAAACGTATGTGCAGCTCAAAACAACAACCTCAAGTTCTGATTGATGAGTTAAAAAACTCGATTTGCAAAGGTATGGATGATACGATTATCTTTCTCCTATCTAGATTTAATCTAGCATAGAATAATTTTTATGTTGATATGATCAACATGATTTATTCTTATATTTTAATTTTTAATTTAATATCATGCTTTAATCATATAATAGGATCCTAGATCTAGAATTTTTCATGTTTAATTATAAATTAATATGATTAATTCATGTTTCTATTGCATAAATTTAAAAAGATTTTAAAATCTAATCTTAAAATCCTAGACTAGTTCCTTCAAATATGGCGCAAAGATCTTGCACTACAGTAAAAATGGTAAAAGATGATGCTACAAATGGCATTTTACGATGCTAATAAGCATCAGAAATAAGATCCATGATGCTTCAAAAAGCATCACGAAAGCGTCGCATATGTAAGAGTGGAGATGAAAAGCACTGATGCTTTTTAAAAACATCGCAATATTTTTTAACGATGTTTTATAGCATCATAAATTTAAATTTTACTAATGCTTTTTAGCATCGTTAATGACAACGCGTCCTGCACTCTTCCAAGATGCTTTTAGAAGCATCGCCAATTAAGTCACTAGCGACGCTTATAAGCATCGTTAATCAGTTCTATTAATGATGTTTATAAACATCATTAATTTTTTTAATAAAAAAAAAAATATACAAATTTTATATATAAAAAAAAAATATAAAAATTTTTGTATAAAATTATATCAATTATTAAAATATAAACCTGTACAATCACCACCATTCACACCAAAAGCAAACATCAATAGCAAATTTAACCAAAAGATATTATTTTATATAAATAAAAATAAAGTACTAATCATTAATTACAATCAAGAGTTCCACAAACTAAAAGCATACAGAAAATATAAGACTACAATAAAAATAAAATGATGTCAATCTATAGATGGATGATCGTTACTGTCTCCACGTGATGTGCCACCATCTCGATGGGTGCCTGATGTGCCAAAAGCCTACAAGAAATATATGAAAAGTTTGATTTACAAATCTATAAATAAAAATATATATATATCATTAAATTAATATAAAAATATATATTTAATAATATGTGTTTACCTGAGATGGGTCATACATCTCTAACAAAGATGTAAGTCGATCAATCTATCGCCTCATGGCCTGCATCTCGGCATGGCTCTATCGCATCTCCTCCATCTCAGTGGCACGACTCTGTCTAATCTTCTGTATCTTCTATTAGATATGTGTGCCCTAGAAGTCAGAATTGACTAACACTTGTAATACAGATCTAAGGGTAAAAAATTATAATTTTGACTATAAATAATAAAATAAGTTATTTTTTATCATAATGTGTATTTGAAAGTGTCTGTGATATATTTCTTGAGTTAATGGTAATGATGGTTCATATTTTCAAGAGTTGAAAATTTAAGACATGAATTTTCATTATTAACTCATAAAATGCTCTCGACCGTAGGATCACCATGAGGATGGTGATTGATCTGAAGGTTGGTGTACGATCATTTTTTTAGGATAAATGAGTCTTGAGTCTATGGTGTAGAGACACCAGAGTGAGAGTACAGGTACTTATTAGAGAATAAGGGCACTGAGCGTGACCACCTCGAGTAGTCATGAGGAAGTCTACCTTCTCATCAATGATTGGCTCGAAGCTACAGTGGTGTGTCTGGTTCTTTGACCTGAGGTGCATCAGCAGTTCATCTTGAGGGTATTATAGTTTGACTACACCATAACTCGATCTTCTAGTCATTCAAAATCTTGAGGTGTATGTTGGCTATAGCATGTTTATTGTAGGAATTGGTTATCTATCTCGATAGATGAGGAGCAGTCCTATGATAATTATGAGAATCAAGTCCATAAGCCCATGGCCATAGCAGAGTAAAATAATAGAAAGAGTTTCTATTAGAATTTTCATATTAGACTTGAATTAAATGATTAATTCATATGATGAAAATTAGGATTTGACGAGATCACCTTAACCCTAATCCAATCGAAGCTCACGATAGAGAAACTTAATCACATAGTAACTACACCAAGAGGTTCATTTTCAATTTTGATAGGTTGCCACCATATGCTGCTAGATGTCACTGATGGATTTTGGAAGAAATTAGAATGATATAAATGATCGATCATACTAGTTGTCTGAATCAAAAAAATTTTGATCCATCGAAAGATATTTCGATGATGTCGATGATAGAGATCATGACGTATCCCATTACTATATAGAACTGAACCTAACTGGATCATACAAATAAGAGTTTGGATTTGGATATCATCAATTGGACTAACCAAATTTAATTATTTTGAATAAGATTTAATTAGGTTCAAAAAAATCATGCTAGCACACGATTGAGCCTAATATTCTTCTTCAACAATCATTAAAGCTTGTCTCGACTGAGCTAAATATGTTTGGGCTCACTCAGGAACCTTTACTTGATCTGACTAGAGCTTGTCTAGGTCAGAAAGGATTGTCTTAATTTATGAGATAAATTTGAGACAACACCTACCTTTTTTGTTACCTGCTAAATCTTGTCTTTTGACTTTGGTTAAATATTAACCTTTGATACTTAGACATCTGCCTATATGTCATACACCCATAGAAGAAAATATGGAGCTTTGTCCCCATGCTAAAAGGTAGAAAGGGAGAGGGTGCATTTTTAGGGAGGCGTGCACTCCATGAGGATCATGCTTGGAGTCCCATAGAGATAGGACTCTAGGTTGCTTCATGGTTTCAACTTAGGTGGCACCAAAGAGTCCTGTTTGACCAGTCTTGACGCCACCTAAGAAGGTTTATGAGAGACTCTAATCTGATTGGATCAGATAATGTTATTCCATCAATCTAATTTAGATCTGATTGCATAAAGAGCTATGATTGACTGGGATGATGTGGCACTGCATGGCGCAGCAGGGTCTATATAAACCCTGTCTGCACCTAAAAGAAATAGGTTCTATCCTTTTCCCATACCATAAGGCTTCTCTCTCTCCCTCTCCATGCCACCTTTAGGTCCTCTCTCTCCTATCCACGTCCAAGAGTTTTTGGGCTTGAGTTTGGTGCGATCCGAACAAGAGAAAGGCGATAAAAAAGGAAGAAGACAGCACTGGTGCAAGAGACAACGGCTGATTTTCAAAAGTTATTTTGAAGACCTTCAAGATCATATCTAGATCTAATTTTTTTAGGATAGATTGAGAAGGAGAAGATCTCTAGATTCTATCTGAGTGGATATCGATAGAGGCCAGACGCTTGCGTGGCTACATCCAGAACCTCAGGCAAATATCGGGATCATCATAGGATAATAGGATTACCCATAATAAAGGTATGATTAAATTAGATTTAATTTTATTTTATTTTATTTTTATCAAATCAATAAGATCAAATCTGAAAAGTCTCATATCTAATTTGGATATAAGAAGAAAAAAATTTTGAAATATTTTTCTTGATCCAATCAGATCTGAACAAACCTGACCCGAGAAACAAGATTTTTCTCTTCAACTGATATCAGAGCCAAGTTGCAAAATTCATTAGATCTAATTTTATTTTAATTTTGATATGATAATTAGATAATTTTAGATATCACATAAGATATAATTAGATCTAAAATTAAAAAATTAAAATTAAATAATTTAGATCTAAGATGTATGAGATGCATGATTAGACTAGGAATAGAATTATTCTATATGTAGTCTAACACCATCATAATTTTAATTTAATTAATTATAATTTTTAAATCTATTTATTTACTATTTTTTGATATTATAAATATTATAATTAGATTTAAAAAATAAAAAAATAAATTTATTTAATTTATTCATATGAGATATGATTGATGCATATTTAGATTAGTTATAGAATATATCTACAAAGTTATCTTGAATAAATTTAATTTGATGTGATCAAATTTAATTTTTATTATTTAGATATTTATGAGATAATTTAGATCTAAAAATATGCATGATATGATACATGAGATGTATGCAAAATATATTTTTAAGTTAGATCAATTTTTATATATGATATATGATATAGATCTAACTAGTTTTGTAGATTCATCATGTTTCTGATTAAGACGTTTTCCTAGATCGTCCGATCATAAGAACAAAGAAGGATTTAAAGACTCTCTTCTTTTATTCGATGGGGTATTCTTATGATGTGTAGGGGTACTGTGCATTCGTTCTTAATCAGAAATTAAAAAAAAATTATTTTCTACAAAATTCTAGATCCTGAAATCCTAGGATTTTATTTACATATTTTATTTATGAACTCTAAACTTAATTAAAAATTAAGATTATGAAATATATTAGATCTAAAATTAAGAATTTTCATATCTAAGATATATTCATAAAATTAGGTTCGAGCTTGGATAGCTCAATTAAGTCTAGCAGTTGATCAAACCGAATCAAGAGTCGGTTAGATAGGATCAAGAGTGCTTAAATTGACCAGCCTAATAGGATTAAGTTTGGATTAAGGTCGAGTCACATGAGTGATCGATCAAGTTAAGGTCCAATTAGACTCAGTGATTAGAGTATGGATTGTAGGCTAATTCGATTGATTCTGGCTCAATAAATTGATGTCTAAGATAAGTTTGGCAGATACGATCGATTGATTTTTAATTAACAGCTGCTCGACTTGAATGCGTTCTTGTCGAGTTAATGGCATATTTCTTCCATCGATCTCACTTACCTGATCGTATTTGTCGGCTCAGTCTTAATCTAAGATGGCTAATAATCTGAGCTAACCTATGCCACTAGGTTAGTCATAATGATTATGGCTATGTCAAGTCAAGTTTAATAAAACCTAAATCAAATCTTTCTAAAAAAAGATTAATTCTAAGATCTTTCAATATTGTAGATTTGTAGGCTCTTTCCGAGATTGATTATTCTCGACTAGTCACAATGGTTCAATTGCACCAAAAAGATGCAACCATATCTATTAGGCATTGGATGCTACGAACTGAAAGATGGATTGGGCTCAATATTTTGGATACGATGAGAGATCCAATTAGAAATCTAATCTGTGCAACTGGTGGGTCTGACTTAATTAAGGAGTAGATCAATATTTTGGATACGATGAGATTCATGAATTAGAGACCAAACCTGGATGCACCATATTTAGAGAATCATTGGATAAGAGTTGTTCACTCATTGACTAATCCATCATCAATAACTATTAGATGAGGTGATAAGTCAGTTGATAGGACTGCACCATCCACTAGAAATCATTAATCGTAAAAATTTTTGCATCTCTATAGAGAAAGTATAGGGATTTGAAGAAAATAGTGGAAGCTAATTTATTTAAAAATTAAATTTTTAAATAAATTGATCAAGTCTTAATTATAAAATCTAACTAGAAACTTTGACTCTCTACAGAAAAAAGAAAAATGTCTGCATCCAATCCACTAGCTCGTATCCTGGACACCCATAGACTGACCGGACCTAATTATAAGGATTGGCTCTGGAACTTCAAAATCATTTTGAGTTTTGAAAAGTTAACTCTTGTATTGGATCAGGATCCTTCCACCTTATCAGTCCATCTGTCTGCTGAACAGAGAGCATCTCTTGATAAATGGATGGATGAAGATAATAAGGTCAGATACTATATATTGGGCTCAATGTCTGATGAGCTTCAACGTCAAAATGAAGATATCAAGACTGCCTACCAAATGTTGACTCATCTATAAGAGTTGTTTGGTGAATAGAGTCACGCAGCCAAATATCAGATCACTAAATGACTGTTTAAGGCTAAAATGCATGATGGACAGTCAGTTCAAGATCATTATCTGATGATGATCAAGAACTTAGAAGAGCTTAAAAAACTCGGAGTAAAGTTAGATCAAAATCTATAGAATGATATAATTCTACAATCCTTGACTGATGCATATGGGCAGTTCATCATAAACTACCATATGCATAAACTTCGGAATACTCTGACTGAACTTATGAATATACTGGTTACTGCTGAGCTTTCTATGAAAGGTTCTAAAGGCTCAGTACTTGCTATTAAACAGACTTCTTCGAAGAGAAAGTCTTTTGGAAAAAAGAAGAAGTCCATAAAAAGATAGAAGGTGAATGGTGGAAAGAAAAAGAAGGCAGAACTAAAGAAGAAGGCCACTGATAAAGAAAAGTATTTTCATTATAATATTGATGTCCACTGGAAGTGGAACTGCCCTACATACCTGGCCATCCTAAAAAATAAGGAGACAGATCCTTCTGGAGGTATGTTCGTTATTAAATCTAACCTTACAATTTCTTCTACATCTAGTTGGGTGCTTGACTCTGATTCTAGTGCTCATTTGTGCACTTCCATACAGGATCTTGAGGATAGTAGGAGGCTGAGGGATGGTGAGATGATCCTATACATCGAAAATGGAGCAAGAATTGCTGCTTTGATCGTGGAAATCTATCCTCTTCGACTACCGTTTAGACTTAGTATTTAAAAGACTTCGGGATTATTATTATGTGCCTATCAGCAAGCAGGAATTTGATTTCTATTTCATTGCCTTAGCATAAGAAGGCTATGTAATTAGTTTTCTTAAGGACCATTGTAACATTCTTTATGAAAGAAATAAAATTGCAAGTGGTTTTCTTATTAACGGTCTTTATCAGTTACATATTGATGTATCTATTTTTAATATCGAGCAAAATGTGAATGCCATAAAATGACCTAGGGATAGTCCAAATGATAGGTATCTATGGCACCTAAGACTAGGTCATATAGCAGAAGATAGGATTAACAAATTAGAAAAAATTGGGCTATTGAGTCCGTTGACTTTCCAAGTCATATCCAATTTGTGAATCATATCTTCATGGCAAAATGACTAAGCTTCCTTTTGTAGGACATGGGGAAAGGGCCATGGATCTTCTTGCCCTAGTACATACTGATGTGTGCGGCCCATTTGATGTATCCGACTAGAGGCAACTTTGATCTACTTCATAACCTTTTTACCGATGATTTATCTAGGTATGGGTATGTGTATCTTATGAGACATAAGTCTGAAGCTTTTGAAAAGTTCAAGAAATTCAGACATGAAGTAGAAAAGCAAACTGAAAAATCCATTAAGATTCTTCGATCAGATCGAGGAGGTGAATACCTTAGTCGAAATTCTTGGACTATCTCAAGCAAAATGGTATAGTCTCTCAATGGACTCCACCTGGAATATCCTCAACTCAATGAAATTTTAGAATGGAGGAAATCGGATCCTATTAGATATGGTCCGATCCATGATGAGCTTCACAGACCTTTCCTGATTTTCTTTGGGGATACATAGTCTTGTTAACTGCTAATATACTTACTGAATAGGGTTTCTTCTAAAATCGTTCCTACCACACCGTATGAGATATGGCATGGTAAGAAACCAAGTCTGAGTCATCTCAGAATTTGGGGTTGTCCGGCTCATGTCAAAAGACAACAAGCGGACAAGTTAGACTTTAGGTCCTTTAGAGCTCGATTTATAGGATATCCTAAAGAGTCATTAGGATATTATTTCTACATTCCAGAAGATCACAATGTGATTGTGAGTCGACATGCCATCTTTCTTGAAAAATAGTTTATTCAAGATAGCGGCATTGGAAAGCAGATCAAGCTCGATGAAGAAAGTCTCACAAGAGCAACGAGCTAAGGACCAAATGGAACCAAATCAGGTTGAGCCAATACAATCACTACCTCCTCCACCTCGTAGATCGAAAAGAATTTTTCATCCTTCTGAGAGGTACTTAGGTACTATTTCAGAGGAAAGTAGAGAAAATATTCCTCATAGGTAATGGGGTTCATGGTGATGATCCCAAAACCTATGACGAGGTGATATCAGATATCGACTCTGAGAAAGTGGTTAGAGGCAATGAAGTTAGAAATTGACTCGATGCACTCAAACCAAGTCTGGACCTTGGTAGATCCATCCAGAAGGTATAGTACCTATTGGGTATAAATGGATCTACAAGAGAAAGATTGGTGTAGATGAAAATGTAGAGACATTCAAAGCTAGATTAGTGAAAAAAGATTATAGTCAGTATAAAGGCATTGACTATCAGGATACCTTTTCATCAGTAGCTATGCTAAAATCCATCCGCACATTGCTTGCTGTTGTAGCTTATTTCGATTATGAAATATGACAAATGGACGTGAAAATGATATTCCTAAATGGATACCTTAAGGAAGATATTTATATGAAATAGCCACTAGGTTTCACATCCAATGATGTTGATCACAAAGTATGCAAGCAGTAAAGGTTCATATATGGACTTAAGCAAGCATCTCGGAGCTGGAATACTTATTTTAATGATGTGATCAAATTATTTAGTTTCATCAAAAATGAGAAAAAATCATGTATTTTTAAAAAGATCAGTGGGAGCGCTATTATCTTTCTCATACTGTACGTGGATGATATCCTTCTTATTGAAAATGATATTTTTATGTTGACCACAGTTAAAATATGGTTATCTAAAAAATTCTTCATGAAAGATCTAGAAGAAGCATCTTTCATTCTAGGAATCAAAGTCTATAGAGATAGACCGAATAGGATGCTAGGTCTTTCACAGAAGATGTATATAAAGAAAGTGTTAAAGAGGTTCAACATGAAAGACTCCAAGAGAATATTGGTATCCTTCAGATATGGTATTTATCTCTCCAAAAAAAATGTATCCTAACACACCAGAGGAGATTGAACGCATGAGCAAGATCTCTTATGTTTCAGCAATAGGGAGCCTCATGTATGCCATGTTATGTACACGATCTGATATAGCCCATGCTATGAGTGTCACGAGTAGATATCAGTCGAATCCAGGTGAAGAACACTGAACTTCTATAAAATGTATCCTTAAGTACTTGAGAATAACTAAGGATATGTTGTTGATTTTTGGTAATGGAGAACTCTAAGTCTAGGGGTATACAGACTCAAATTTTATGTCTGATATAGATGATCGAAAGTTGACATCTGAAAGTCTATTTATGTGTAATGGTGGTGCTATCAATTGAAAGAGTTTTAAGCAGACAGTGTAACAAATTCCACCATGGAAGTAGAATACATCGCTGCATCAGAAGCTGCGAAGGAGGCATTCTGATATAAAAAATTTATTGTAGAGATCGAAGTGATGCTATCGGATGCCATTTCTCTATACTGCGATAATACTAGCGCCATAGTCCTTGCTAAGGAGCCAAGGTCTCATCAAAAATCCAAGCACATCAAGCGGTGATACCACCTCATCCGTGATTACCTCAAAAAAGGTTAAGTCGAGGTCAAGAGAGTCGACTCCGCATATAATATGGCAGATCCACTCATAAAGCCGTTGGGCCAGCAGAAGATTGAAATCCATCTTGAAAAGATAGGACCTAGAATTATAGCCAATTGGCTTTAGATCAAGTGGAAGTTTGTTAGATATGTGTGTCCTAGAAGCCAGAATTGGCTGACACTTGTAATACACATCTAAGGATAAAAAATTATAATTTTGACTATAAATAATAAAATGAGTTATTTTCTATCACAATGTATATTTGAAAGTGTCTGTCATACATTCCTTGAGTTGATGGTAATGATTGTTCATATTTTTAAGAGTTAAAAATTTAAGACATGAATTTTTATTATTAACTCATAAAATGCTTTCGATCGTAGGATCATCATGAGGATGGTGATTGATCCAGAAGATTGGTGTATGATCGCTTCTTTAGGATAGATGAGACTTAGGTCTATGGTGTAGAGACACCAGAGTGAGAGTATAAATACTCATTAGAGAACGAGGGCACTGAGAGTGACCACCTCGAGCAGTCATGAGGAAGTCTATCTTCTCATCGATGACTGACTCGAAGCCGCAATGGTGTGTCTGATTCTTTGATCTAAGGTACATCAGTAGTTTATCTTGAGGGTGTTATAGTTTGACTACATCATAACTTGATCTCCTAGTCATTTGGAATCCTAAGGTGTATGTTGGCTATAGCATGTTCATTGTAGGAATTGGATTGCATCAATAGAAAATCTATCCACCTCAATAGATGAGAAGCAGCCTATGATAATCATGAAAATCAAGTCCATAAGCCCATGGCCATGGTAGAGTGAAATAATAGAAAGAGTTTTTATTAGGATTTTCACATTAAACTTGAATCGAATGATTAATTCATATGACGAAAATTAGGGTTTGACAAGATCACCTTAACCCTAATCCGATCGGAGCTCAAGATAGAGAAACTTAATCACACAGTAACTGCACCAAGAGGTTCATTTTTAGTTCTGATGGATTGCCACCATATGCTGCTAGGCGTCACTGATGGATTTTGGGAGCAATTAGAATGATATGGATGATCGATCATACTAGTTGTCTAAATCAGAAAAATTTTGATCCATCGGAAGGTGCTTTGATGATGTCAATGATAGAGATCGCGACGTATCCTATTACCATATAAAATTGAATCTAATTGAGTCACACAAATAAGGATTTGGATCTGGATATCATCAATTGGACTAACCAAATTTAATTATTTTGAATAAGATTCAATTAGGTTCAAGAAAATCATGCTAGCATACGATTGAGCCTAATGTTCTTCTTCAACAATCATTAAAACTTATCTCGACTGAGCCAAATATGTTTGGACTTACTCAAAAACCTTTACTTGATCTGACTGAAGCTTGTTCAAATCAGAAAAGGGTTATCTTAATTTATGAGATAAATTTAAGATAATACCTACCATTTTTCGTTACCTGCTAAATCTTGTCTTTTGACTTTAGTTAAATATTGATCTTTGACACTTAGATATCTGCCTATATATCATGCACCCATAGGAGAGAATATGGGGCTTTATCCCCATGCTAAAAGGTAGAAAGAGAGAGGGCGCACGCCTAGGGAGGTGTGTGCCCCATGAGAATCATGCCTGAAGTCCCATACAGATGGGACTCCAAGTTGCTTCATGGTTTCAACTTAGGTGGCTCCAAAGAGTCCTGTTTGATCAATCTTGGCACTACCTAAGGAGATTTATGAGAGACTCTAATCTGATTAGATCAGATGATGTCATTCCATCAATCAAATTTAGATCTGATTGCATAAAAAGTCATGATTAATCAGGATGATGTGGCACTACATGACACAATAGGGTCTATATAAACCCTATCTATGCTTAGAAGAAATAGGTTCTACCCTTTGCCCATGCCACAAGGCTTCTCTCCCTTCCTCTCCATGCCACCTTCAGGTCCTCTCTCTCCTATCCACGTCCAAGAGTTTTTCGGCTTGAGTTTGATGCGATCCGAGTAAGAGAATGACAACAAGAAAGGAAGAAGGTAGCACTACTGTAAGAGACAATGACTGATCTTCAAAAGCCATTTTGAAGATCTTCAAGATCAGATTCAGATCTAATTTTTGGAGAATAGATTGAAAAGAAGAAGTTCTTCAGATCCTGTCTGAATGGATACCGGTAGAGGTCAGACGCTTGCGTGGCTATACCCAGAACCTCAGGCAAACATCGAAATCATCATAGAATAATAGGATTACCCATAACTAAGGTATGATTAAATTAGATTTAATTTTATTTTATTTTATTTCATCAGATCAATAAGATCATATTTGATTTGGATCTAAGAGAAAATTTTTTTTAAAATATCCCTCTTGATCCAATCAAATCTGAACGAACCTGATCCTAAAAATATGATTTTTTCCTTCATCTCTACCTCAAGTCTATGGATGCATAAATCCTGAGCATCTACTACAACATGCTGCGTATATCTACTCACCTTAGATAACTGAGTGGGGGTGACTCCTACTCCATAATCCTTCACTCGACCGTAGCGCTCTGGTCCCATCAATTCTATGAACACCTTGGCCTCGATACGGCTCTGCTGCGTAGATGTTGCAGACTCGTCCTCATGCTCCGCAATGAGAAATATAGCCTTCTCCTATATTTATTTTGAAAACAAGAGTTATACATTAATAGCTAACAAAATTAAACTAAAATTATTACATAAAATAAATATTAATAATGCCATATATATAAATCTCTCAACTCATCCCGAATAAAAGTACCATCCTGATAAGTATGAGTCATCCGGTAAAATTCTACTTTATTGGATTCCCTCCCATGCTCATCTACCCATACAAATAATTTTAATTTTAAGCAAACAGTTATAACAATTTAAAAAAAATATGAGTATCATGATACAGACATGGTCCACGATACATAATGATATTAGTTATATAAATATTTTAACATAAAAATTATAAGTTAATTATAAAAGTTTAAGGAACATACAAACTCCTATCGGAGTCGTGCATAACTCTTCGATTTCTATACCTTTGATTTCTTTCGTCTTCCTTCACTCGAGGGTATTACAATCATGTATCGATTGTAGTTTGTTCCTTATGGAGGACGCAGGCATCCGGCCGTCGTTCTTCAATCCATTTGGCTTCCCTTTAATTAGGTTACATGGCCTTATCTATAATTTTGCTTCATGAATTAGTCATCTTGATCGATTCCATCGTTGGCATAGCTAAGTACCAAATTTTATTAACATTGATCACTTCTATACCTTTGATTTCTTTCATCTTCCTTCACTCAAAGGTATTACAATCATGTATCGATTGCAGTTTGTTCCTCATGGAGCATGCAGGCATCCGACCATCGTTCTTTAATCCATTTGGCTTCCCTTTAATTAGGGTACATGGCCTTATCTATAATTTTGCTTCATGAATTTGTCATCTAGATCGATTCCATCGTTGGCATAGCTAAGTACCAAATTTTATTAACATTGGCATGTCATCTAAATCGATTCTATTATTATTTTAATTGTTACTAGGAATTTAATATGAGCCATGTAGGATCACAAATGTACAATGCCAAAAGACTATAATATATTTGCAGAGGCAAGGGATGTATGGTTGATTTAATGTTAGCTGTGTGGCTTTCTATTTATATGAGTCCGAGACTTCGACCAAGCTCAAAAGTCTGTTGTTAGACCTCAAAGTTCAAGATGCTTTCAATTCAAAGATTTTGTAAACATGCTCAATAAAATCAAAATGAAATACAATATAATTCTATTCAATTAATTTTATGTGGCTTCATAAAGAGCGTATCTCATCAAATGAACACATCTATACTTCTTAGTAGTGCTATATAGTAGTGTCAGCTATTACTATCTATCTGCTACAAGCTTCGTCTATAAAAAAAATTCTTCAAATATATTTTTTCTAAGCTCTCTTCTTCTTTTCAAAATTTTGTGGAACTCTTTTCTGAGCACTCCATTTCTGTTGGTCAGAAGAGCTGACTTGATCATCGGAGGATCCTATCGGAGCCACCATCACCAACTCTAGATGAAACTTTATTTTGTAGGTTACCGACAGCGACCTCATCTTCCTCGACTATAGCTCGATCTGGCATCAACCAGATTCTGCAACAACAAGCCCAAAGTCTCTAATACCCTTATTTTGTATTCCAAAGGTTCAAGGAGAAAGGAGATTTAGTGGCCAGTGGTGATCAACCCCAGTCGGTCGGATGGGTCATCATTGTCTGCTACCCCTAAATCAAGATCTCAGAAATCAGCAAATTTATTATTTGGAGGTAAATCAAGACATGTGGATCATGCTAAGCTAGTTAATCAAGTATCGTAGGTGTTGAAGGCTCCACCCCTTAATTCTATTGAAGAAGGTCAATCAGAAATGTTCTCTGCGAGTGATTATCGACATGTAGAGAAAGGACAAGCATCTACCTCATCAAATCAATGAAGGTGCTCATGTGGAATTATCGAGGAGCTACTAAGCCCTCATTTCGTAAGTACTCTAAACAATTGCTCCTTAAACATAGGCTGAATATTTGTGCATTTATGGAAACAAGGTTAGACATGAATTCTTATTCCTGAATTTAAAGACTGTTTGGTCCTTCTTGGGATATCTATATGATTTTCTCTAAGGGATTATCTGGGGGCATAATAGTAATATTATTGAAAAATGTATTTCAAAGCCAATCGTCAGTCTATTGACGGTTATGTTATCTTATAATTATAATTAATTTATTATTAAATAAAATATATTTTTGATATTTTCATCATAAAGATTACATCTTTTAATGAACTCCATTATTGTGATGAAGTTCTTAGGACTATTTAATTTTGATAAAGAGAGGATTTATCGATTAGTCCTTAAACTATTTACGATCAAATGATATGCTGTTAATTAGAATGACCGCATTTATCGAGCATAGATTGTTGTATGCCATATAGGTTGGTTGTTCTCTTAATCAAAGAGTATGGAGATACTGATATAGCATACAAGTGAGATGTATGGGTACATCATCACTAAATGTGACTAACTCTAGAGCATTCTGCTATCGAGAATTATTTTGATGGGATATAGGTATAAGTATTCCTTAGATCTGAGATCACCATAGTGGCTTGCAAGCAACTCACTGTGCTTTGGTACCAGACTAACTAAATTTTTAATTTAGTAACGGAAGATTTTTGGATATAGTTAAGTACTTATGAAGTTGGTGAGTGATCAAGATGGGATTGACCACTCCAAGAGTTGGAGAAGAATGCATCATTGTATTTCAATATAGCAAAAATCTTGATTAGAATAATTCATAAGATGGATTTGGTATTTTAAAATACAATGTGGATGATCTAATTGGGATTGATAGTTAAATTCTGAGATATTCTATGAGCATTTTAGTTAAGAAGATGAATTATATAAAAACTATATTCACATGGCTTCTAAGGATGTTGTTCTACATATTCGATCTATCCGACCGTTGGATACCATTGCTAGATGGTCACTTTGATTGTTATAAAAATTGGTTCCTCTACTATCAGCTTAGGTTCGGATCAATGAGGTCATAGACATAAGAGATCTCGATCTGATTGGATGGTTGAATAATGATTAAGGATCGTTCTAAGATTAAACAATCAATATGATTGATATTTAACCTAATACAAGTATTGCAGAAAGATCGATTAGCAATTTGATTGTTAATTAGCTTAATTTGATTAAACTAGAGGATTGAGATTAAGTCTAATTAAATATAATTTAATTAAATTTAGTTTAGACTTGATTAGATCAAGTTCAATTAGTTTATTGAATGAGCCAATTGCAAGAAAGAACTAATCCTAGTTCAATTAAGACTTGATTGAACCTAATCCCTAATTTAATTAAAAATTAAATTAAAATTAAATCTAATTTAATAAGATTATTAGTTAGACTAAGACTTAATTTAATTTGGTTAAATAAATTCTAATTTAATTTGATTCAAAGATCAAGTTGGACCAAGTCAAATTAGGAGTCCTAGTGAGACTAGGACTTCCAAATCCTTACGCCATTCAATCTCCACGCACTCTCTATGAAATTTTACTTAATTTTTTCCTAGAATTTCTCTTTTTTAGAGAGAGGAAATGCATCCCCACATTCCATATATTTTTTCCGTGGTATTTGATTGAGGACCAAGTCAAAATAAATTAGTTGTTTTGATTTCAAACTCTATTTGATAGAGTTTGTTGTAACCAAAATTCTTATCCATGTATGGTGCCTAAACTCCTAATTTTTTTCTAAAATTTTCATGAGAAATAAAAAATTTTAATGCACCAAACACCAGATGGTCCACGCCTAAAAAGAAGGAGGGGACGCCCAAGATTTGGGCGCCCCAAGTCGAGCCCAATTTGGAGGTCTTTTGACTAAGTATTTACCTAGACAAGGACTCCTCTATATCTAACAATATAAAAGGATTTTTAATCTAATTTTTTTTAGATTATAGATCTAAGAGAGAGGTCTTTGGGCATGGAGAGGCTGGATGCAGAGAGATTTAGGCTTTGGAATTGTAAAGGCATCAATCAAGGTGCTTTGGTGAGAGAAAAAGAGAAGAAGAAGGGAATCTTCTTCTGGGGTTTTCTTTCATCTATTCCTCCATTCTTTTTTTTGAGATTTTGAGAGGTGTCTTAGGTCCAAAATTATCTTTCTCATCTTCTAAAAATTAGAGGATCCAAGTTTCAAAGAAAAAAAGATCCAGATCAACCATCGAAGAAGGATCAGCGTAGTTCTAGCAAACTATGCTGATTTTCGAGCATCAAACTTCTTATCAGCGATCGAGGGCTCGTATGGATAACTTATAGAGATCGAACATGTGTGTAGCTTGAACAACAACCTCAGGTCTTGATCGACGAGTTAGAGAACTCGATTTGCAAAGGTATGGATGATATGATCATCTTTCTCCTATCTAGATTTAATCTAGTATAGAATAATTTTTATGTTGATATAATCAACATGATTTATTCTCATATTTTAATTTCTAATTTAATATCATGCTTTAATCATATAATAGAATCCTAGATCTAGGATTTTTCATATTTAATTATAAATTAATATGATTAATTCATATTTTTGTTGCATAAATTTAAAAAGATTTTAAAATCTAACCCTAAAATCCTAGACTAGTTTCTTCAAATATGGCGTAAAGATCTTGCACTACAGTGAAAATGGTAAAAGACTATGCTATAAATGGTATTTTACAATGCTAATAAGCATCGAAAGTAAGATCCATGATGCTTCAAAAGGCATCATAAAAGCGTCGCATATATAAGAGTGGAGACGAAAAATGCCGACGCTTTTTAAAAGCATCGCAATATTTTTTAACGATGCTTTATAGCATCGTAAATTTAAATTTTACCAATGCTTTTTAGCATCGTTAATGACAACATGTCTTGCACTCTACCAAGATGCTTTTAGAAGCATCGTCAATTAAGTCACTAGTGACGCTTATAAGCATCGTTAATCAGTTCTATTAACGACGTTTATAAGCATCATTAATATTTTTAACAAAAAAAGTATACAAGTTTTATATATAGAAAAAAAAATTATATAAAATTATATCAATTATTAAAATATAAATCTGTATAATCACCATCATTCACACCAAAAGCAAACATCAATAGCAAATTTAACCAAAAGATATTGTTTTATATAAATAAAAATAAAGTACTAATCATCCATTACAATCAAAAGTTCAACAAACTAAATGCATACAAAAAATATAAGATTATAATAAAATTAAAATGATGTCAGTCTGCAGATGGATGGTCGTTACTATCTCCACGTGACTTGCCGCCATCTCAATGGGTGCTTGATGTACCAGGAGCCTACAAAAAATATATGAAAAGCTTGATTTACAAATCTATAAATAAAAATATATAGATCATTAAATTAATATAAAAATATATATTTAATAATATGTGTTTACATGAGATGGGCCATACATCTCTAACAAAGATGTAAGCCGATCAATCTATCCCCTCATGGCCTGCATCTCGATACGGCTCTATCGCATCTCCTCCATCTCAACGGCATGACTTTGTCTAATCTTCTGTATCTCCGCCTCAAGTCTACGGATGCATGAATCCTGAGCATCTGCTGTAACATGCTGCGTATATCTACTCACCTCAGATAACTGAGTGGGGTTGACTCCTACTCCATAACCCTTCACTCGACCATAGCGCTCTAGTTCCATCAACTCTATAAACACTTCGGTCTCGATATGGCTCTGCTGCATAAATGCTGCAGACTCGTCCTCACACTCCACAATGAGAAATGTAGTCAATAAAATTAAACTAAAATTATTGCACAAAATAGAATATTAATAATGCTATATATATAAATCTCTCGATTCATCCTGAAAAAAAGTACCATCCTGATGAGTATGAGTTATCCGATAAAACTCTACTTTATCGAATTCCCTCCCATGCTCATCCACCTATACAAATAATTTTAATTTTAAGCAAATAGTTATAATAATTTAAAAAAAATATGAGTATCATGATATAGACATAGTCCACAATACATCATGATATTAGTTATATAAATGTTTCAACATAAAAATTATGAGTTAATTATGAAAGTTTAAGGAACATACAAACTCTTGTCAGAGTCGTGCATAACTCTTCGACCTCGGTGTATGAGGAACAAACTGAGCTGCTCGTGCAGCTTTATCAATAGCAGAATAAGTTTGTAAAATAAAGTAAAGAAGGACATTATATGTATAATATATAATATATAATATAAATTAATATTTTTATAAAATATTTAAAAGAAAAGATAATGAACCAATAATATACCTATGCCCTCCTGGAGAATCAATAATGAACCAGCTCCATCCACTGATGAGGGGATACATCAGGAGGATAATTTCTAGCAACCTCTTCCTCTGTCATACCCTATCTTATCATTAGATGTATGTATAGGCTCCTCAATATGCATACGTTCCATATGCATACATCCATCAAACATCTCAATTATTTCATATATACTACTGGATTCTCCTAAATTTTGAACATCAAATCCAAAAGCATCTGTGATCAAACTCCTTATATCATCATCTCTTGCAGAATTGTCTTGTAGGCTAGTGGATCCAAAATGAGTCAGGGGTTGGTTACATGATGATGGCAACATAAATTTTTTATAAAAAATCTAATCGATATAACCTCTTAAAATATTATTCCATACCAAATGTTCTTCAATAATTTACAGATCTAAAGAAAAACTATTTACATATTTCCAACATGGACATAAAATCTTTCCATTCAAACTACTTTTCTCCATACCAAATTTAATGAAGTCATGAACTCCATCTAAATATTCTTTACTATTTCTTGATTTATTTATCCAACTTTTATCCATTGTAGGATAAAAATAATCGAACTTATAACTTATCTAAAAATAAGAAAAATTATATAATCTATATTAATGCAATGAGTAAAAAAATCAATCATTTCATAAAATCTAAAAAAATAACAGCTATTATAGTTCATTATAAAACTTGAAGACTCAAAAATACATCTAGATATGATATGATTTACATAGTAAATGCTTGCTATCATCAACTAATAGGTAAAGAAAGTCCTATCACATTCAAAAAATGCATTAATTCTATAGATCAATTACAATAATCAAACGATATGCAACAAGAGTCGAAAAAAATTTTGACAGCATTTTTTCTTAGTTCTTTCATATAAAAAGAACAAAAAAAAATACTGTCCAAAATTTTTACCAAATCCTCAGCATACCATTTGATTATTGTAATGATCTATAGAATTACTCATATTTTTCAAACTATCCATACTGGATAATCAATTGACCAATGTACATAATTTTTTTATTCATACAAAAATAAATAAATATATGGATACAATAAAATATGTACATTAATCAAAAGATAGGTCTATGGTTCTATGCAATAGAATTTTTTTAAAAATTAATTCATAATTAACATTGCCTGGCATCTTCTATCAATTTGAGCGCGTAGGGCTAGATGCCTTCAGCGCCAACTGGGACCAAAGATCCGAGCGCACAAGGCCGAGATCCAAGTCTCGTGCATGTTAATTAAATATTATGTACTATGTCATAAATTTTTAACAACTCGGTTAGATAATTATCCGATGGCAACCAAATAACAAAGAATCAATAAAATAAATCTTTAGGATTAGCATGCATCCTAACCAAATTATTGTCAAGTAAACCCTCACTAAAGGCTCAAAGGATCAACAAAATTAATCTTTCTAAGTCATTCAAAATATTTATATAAAAAAAAATAAACAATCTCTTTTCTAAAATCAGTATAACCATCAAAAGCTAAGACATCATAATCAAATCTAGAAATAATTAATAAAAATAATTAAAATATTATCTAAATCCTTTAACTACTACGTATATTTTTAAATAATATCATATACGAGAATAATCTTTCAATCTAAAAAATAAAATATTATTAGAGAAATAAATTATTTACAATGAATAATAATATGAGAAAATACTAGATGATATTATTTTCGTCAAATACCTACATTCAATAAAAAAAATATGATAGTCAATAACTAATATATACTTTATCTATTTTAAATTATTCAAAATATATTTAAAAAATAATTTTTAAATTATATACCAAAGGTCAGAGAGTGAGAGGCGCGAAGGAGCACCGATGTCTGGAAGGGAGGTGGTGTGGTTGGAGAGCAAGGGGGCCAAGGAGCACGGCCCGCTGGGAGGGCTGGGGATGGGTGTCGGCTGGGTTGGTGGCCGGGTCGAGGGGGGCAGTGGGTTGTGGCATTAGGAGAGGGGGGCGACGTCGGGAAGGGGGATGGTGGGATGCGATCGGGTCGGGGAGGAGGATCGGGGGGTCTTTTGGGCTTGCGCAAACGACCGTCGGGAGGGGAGGAGGGTCGGTGGAGTGGTCTCGAGGAGGATGGATGGCATACAGCGTGGATGGCATGGGTGCAGCATGGACGGTATGGTGCAGCATGGACAGATGCGATAGCAGAGGGGATCGACGGATGGCAGTGCGGTATGGACGGTGGGTGCGGCACCGACGACAGAGAATCAACGGAGATGAGGGTTGGGAGTGAGAAGGAGATTAGGGCACGAGGGAATGGAAGGAAAGGATGGGGGGCGGCGGCGGATAGATTAGGGCATGGGAGAATCGAGGGCAGATTAAGCAAACCTAACGATGCTTTTTAGCATCGATAAATAATGACGCAAAAAAGCATCGATAATTTTTTAATTTAATGATGCTTTTTCTAAAAGCGTCGGTGTTGACAATGCTGAAATTTTATGATGCTTTTAATTCTATAAATAATATACATCTAACGATAAAAAATTATAATTTTAGCTATAAATAATAAAATAAGTTATTTTCTATCACAATGTATATTTGAAAGTGTCTGTGATACATTCCTTGAGTTAATGGTAATGATGGTTCATATTTTCAAGAGTTAAAAATTTAAGACATGAATTTTTATTATTAACTCATAAAATGCTCTCGACCGTAGGATCATCATGAGAATGGTGATTGATCTAGAAGGTTGGTGTACGATCGCTTCTTTAGGATAGATGAGTCTTGAGTCTATGGTATAGAGACACCAGAGTGAGAGTACAGATACTCATTAGAGAACGAGGGCACTGAGAGTAACCACCTCGAGCAGTTATGAGGAAGTCTACCTTCTCATCGATGACTGACTCGAAGCTATAGTGGTGTGTCTGATTCTTTGATCTGAGGTACATCAGTAGTTCATCTTGAGGGTGTTATAGTTTGACTACATCATAACTCGATCTCTTAGTCATTTGAAATCCTGAGATGTATGTTGGCTATAGCATGTTCATTGTAGAAATTGGATTGCATCAATAGGGAATCTATCTACCACGATAAATGAGGAGCAGTCCTATGATAATCATGAGAATCAAGTCCATAAGCCCATGGCCATGGTAGAGTGAAATAATAGAAAGAGTTTTTATTAGGATTTTCACATTAGACTTGAATCGAATGATTAATTCATATGACGAAAATTAGGATTTGACGAGGTCACCTTAATCCTAATTCGATCGGGGCTCAAGATAGAGAAACTTAATCACACAGTAACTACACCAAGAGGTTTATTTTTAGTTCTGATGGATTGCCACCATATGCTGCTAAGTGTCACTGATGGATTTTGGGAGCAATTAGAATGATATGGATGATCGATTATACTAGTTGTCTGAATCAGAAAAGTTTTGATCCATCGAAAGGTGCTTCGATGATGTCGATGATAGAGATCGTGATGTATCCCATTACCATATGAAACTGAACCTAACTGAGTCACACAAATAAGAATTTAGATCTAAATATCATCAATTGGACTAACCAAATTCAATTATTTTAAATAAGATTCAATTAAGTTCAAGAAAATCATGCTAGCACACGATTGAGCCTAATGTTCTCCTTCAACAATCATTAAAGCTTGTCTCGACTAAGCCAAATATGTTTGAACTCACTCAGAAATATTTACTTGATCTGACTGGAGCTTGTTCAGGTTAGAAAAGGATTATCTTAATTTATGAGATAAATTTGAGACAATACCTACCATTTTTCGTTACCTGCTAAATCTTGTCTTTTGACTTTGGTTAAATATTGACCTTTGATACTTAGACATCTGCCTATATATCATGCACCCATAGGAGAGAATATGGAGCTTTGTCCCCATGCTAAAAGGTAGAAAGGGAGAGGGTGCACGCCTAGGGAGGTGTGCGCTCCATGAGAATCATGCCTGGAGTCCCATATAGATGGGACTCCAAGTTGCTTCATGGTTTCAACTTAGGTGGCTCCAAAGAGTCATGTTTGATCAATCTTGGCACCACCTAAGGACGTTTATGAGGGACTCTAATCTGATTAGATCAGATGATATCATTCCATCAATCAAATTTAGATCTGATTGCATAAAAAGTCATGATTGGCCATGATGATGTGGCACTGCATGGTGCAATAGGGTCTATATAAACCCTATCTGCGCCTAGAAGAAATAGGTTCTACCCTTTGCCCATGCCATAAGGCTTCTCTTCCTTCCTCTCCATGCCACCTTCAGGTCCTCTCTCTCCTATCCACGTCTAAGAGTTTTTGGACTTGAGTTTGGTGCGAACCGAGCAAGAGAATGACAACAAGAAAGGAAGAAGGTAGCACTACTGTAAGAGACAATGACTGATCTTCAAAAATTATTTTGAAGATCTTTAAGATTAGATCTAGATCTAATTTTTGAAGGATAGATTGAAAAGAAGAAGTTCTTCAGATCCTGTCTGAGTGGATACCGATAGAGGTCAGACGCTTGCGTGGCTATATCCAGAACCTCAGGCAAATATTGGAATCATCATAGGATAATAGGATTACCCATAACTAAGGTATGATTAAATTAGATTTAATTTTATTTTATTTTATTTCTATCAGATCTGATTTGGATCTAAGAGAAAAAAAAATTTAAAATATTTCTCTTGATCCAATCAGATCTAAACGAATCTGATCCAAAAAATATGATTTTTTCCTTCATCTCTGCCTCAAGTCTGCGGATGCATGAATCCTGAGCATCTACTGTAGCATGCTACGTATATCTACTCACCTTAGATAACTGAGTGGGGGTGACTTCTACTCCATAATCCTTCACTCGACCATAGCGCAGGTTGGTGGCCGGATCGAGGGGGAGCAGTAGGGTGCAGCGTTGGGGAGGGGGGCGACGTCGGGAAGGGGGATGGTGGGATGCGATCGGGTCGGGGAGGAGGATCGGGGGGTCTTTTGGGCTTGCGCAAACGACCGTCGGGAGGGGAGGAGGGTCGGTGGGGTGGTCTCGAGGAGGGCGGACGGCATACAGCGTGGATGGCATGGGTGTGGCATGGACGGCATGGTGCAGCATGGATAGATGTGATAGCAGAGGGGAGCAACGGATGGCGGTGCGGTGTGGACGGTGGGTGTGGCACCGACGGTGGAGAATCGACGGAGATGAGGGCCGAGAGTGGGAAGGAGATTGGGGCATGGGGGAATGGAAAGAAAGGATGGGGCGTGGCAGCGGATAGATTAGGGCATGGAAGAATCGGGGGCAGATTAAATGAACCTAACGATGCTTTTTAGCACCGATAAATAATGACGCAAAAAAGCATCGATAATTTCTTAATTTAATGATGCTTTTTCTAAAAGCGTCGGTGTTGACAATGCTGAAATTTTACGATGCTTTTACATGTCGTTTAAAATACGATACTTTTTAAAAGCATCGATAGGCGTCGGCAGAAAATGGTCGTTAATTCTATATTTTCCTGTAGTGTTGGTTAGGTCAATTTTACCCATGTTGTTCGTCAAAACTACTTTGGCATTATAACCTCTCCTAATGCATCCTCATGGATGTTAGGTTTAGTGTATGCGAGTACTAATGAATTGATTCATTGATCCCTTTGGCAAATGGCCTCCCATGTTCTTGCTTTAGGCATACGTTCTCTTCTCTTAGGAGACTTTAACTGTATTTTGCACTCAGATGATAAAGTTGGAGGTAGGCCTTTTTCCCTTGATCGAGATATTAAGGATTTTCAGAACTTTGTCTCATCCAATGGTTTGATCGATCTTGGATTTATTGGCCCTAAATTCACATGGTGCAATAATCAAAAGGGGCTGGCAAGAGTCTGGAAACATCTCGACCATGGATTTGTATCTCAAAATTGGTTTGATCTATTCCTCAATTCGAAAATACAACATCTTGTAAGATTTGCTTCTGATCATTGTCCCATTTTACTCTTGGCCCATAATAATATTCAGTGTGCTCGCTCGCCTTTCAGATACTTTAAATTCTGGAGGTTTTACCCTAATTTTCAACATCTTCTCTCTAAGTATTGGAAGGGTGGACAAGAATTTGTGCCTGTTGAACAATTAACTTTTCTATTGGAAAAACTTAAAAAAAGATTTATCAGATGGAGTAAATTTAAAATTCAAAATTTATTCAAAAGAGGAGAAGATCTATATAATCAAATCTTGCAGTTTCAAAAGTTAGAATCGAAAAGAGAATCACTCTCTAATGATGATCAGATGCTCTTACTTTCTCTCCTTCAAGACTATCATAAAATTCTAACTATGCAAGAAAGCTATTGGAGACAAAGGTCTCGCATTCAATGGCTGAAGCAAGAAGATATCAATACCAAATTCTTTCATCGAAGTACCATCATCCATAATAGACGCAATCGGATCTCTGCTCTTAAATATGAATCTGGGTTATGGAATTATGATGAAATTGAAATTAGAACAATTCTGCAGAGCTACTTTCAGTCGAGATACAATCTTATGCATCAATCTGATGATATCTAGCTGCCTCAAGTAACCACAACGATATCTTTTTCTCAACAACAACAGCTTATATCTCCGGTATCTGAAGATGAAATAATTGTAGCCTTACAACCTATGAACCCAGATAAATCTTTTGGACCAGATGGGTTTTTAGCTTCCTTCTTTCAAGGCTTTTGGCATATTATTGGCAACGAGGTGGTCCAAGCTGTTCTTTCATTTTTTCAATCATCAACAATACCAAGTTCATGGAAAAATACATTCCTTGTTCTCATCCCTAAAATCCAGCACCCTACTAGGCCTTCTGGCTTTCATTCTATTAGCCTTTGTAATACTATATATAAGTTAGTAGCAACTATTTTGATGAATCGAATAAAGCTTTTGATCTCAGATTTGGTTTCATTTACTCAAGGTGCCTTTGTGAGGAGTAGATCCATTATGAAAAACATTTTAATTACCCAAGAAATTATGCACTCCCCTGTTAGGGCAACTCCATCTCGGGGACTTTTCATGGTTAAAGTTGATGTGGAAAGAGCATATATATGATCGACTGCAATGGGATTTTCTATTAAAGGTTCTTAAACAATTTAACTTCCATGATCAATTTATTAAGTGGATAGTGGATTGTGTTTTCAATCCTCAATATGCTCTTCTTGTTAATGGTTTCCCTACTTATTGGTTTTCAGCTACATGTGGTTTGAGACAGAGCAATCCGTTATCTCCATATATGTTTTTTGCTCTATTTTGAGATGTTTTTGCTTACTTTGCAAGCTGCTATCCATTTTAATCTTCCGTATCTGCTCTGAATGGGCCTCGTATCTGTCATCTATTTTTTTGCTGATGACTGCTTCCTTATTGCTAAAGCAAAAGTTCGAGATGCTCTAACATTGGAACTTTTACTGGATGTATTTTGCCATTTCTCTGATCAATCAGTAAATAATGCTAAATCATTTATTATCATAAGTCCCTATATAAATCCTAATATTAAACAGACAATTATTTCTATCTTTGGTGTGTCTTGCAAAAGAGGGGTTTGAAAATATTTGGGTGTTTCCATCAGACTCGCAATTACACTCATCAGATTTTAACTTTATAATAGAGAAAATTCTAGGCAAAATTCAAGCATGGAAATGGAAGGCATAATCATTTGCTAGGAGGACTACTCTTGTTCAATCTGTTTTGGCTTCCATCCCGATGTATGCCATGGCTTCTATTCTTATTCCATCTCACATTTTGAATTCCATGGAACGTGAATTCCGATCTTTCTTATGGGGGCACACTAATACCCAATCTCATTTCATGGGAGATCATTTGTTCTTCCAAGGATGTAGGGGGTTTGGGTTTTATATCGCTTCGGCGGAGACAAACTACTCGCTTTGGGAAAGTTGGCTACAAAGTTAATTTTGCAACCCTTTTTCTTTTTTTTGTGGGCTCAATTGGTTCACTCAAAGTACAAATTTGCTCGAACCTGGATTGCATATCAATCCACCCACTAACCGTGATCTCAAATATTGGTAAAAAATATCCAATTTCAATTCATGTGATTAATTGGCAATGGCACCTCCATAAATGTGTGGAAGGATCCTTGGATATCTAATATACCATTGTCTCACTAGCCCTCCTTTGTGAATGTGGAAATTAATTCGGTTGGATTGGTCAAAATCTCGATCATTATCCGTCTCCTCCCAAGATATTGCTGATGTCTGTATCTCCTCTCCGTCCTTACCAGTCTATTTTCATGCTAAAAGGATTTGGGAGTTATACGTTCCTAAGAGAGTGAAATGTTTCTGTTGGAAACTTTGTTGGCAGAGACTACCTGCTAAGAAGCGATCGTTATACGGGAATATCTTACATTCTGGTTCTCCTACATGTGCCAACATGTAATTAATTACCTGCACTTTTGCCCAAGAATGCTGGCAGCTTATGGGGCGGCAGTTTGCCATTCCCATTCCTTCTTCTTTGCTAAATTTGTTAGCTTTCTTGGCAAACTCAAGGATAAGGAAGAGAGAAAAAGCCGTTGCTGCCTACATGGCATCTCTCATATGGTTTGCAAGGAACCAGGGAATATTTAAAATCCAAAATTTCTCATCTGCTTTAATAATGAGCAATTTTCTCCATCCGTAACCTCTCTACATGCAGTGGCCTCTCATTTAAGGAACTGGGGTACTCCTAAGCCAGCAATCCGTCGTAAATTTAATTTCCTAGATACCCCCTCCCTTTGAGATGCTCGCTTTAAATTTTGATGGAGCGGGTGGTTTCATTATTCGGGATCACGACGGTTCTATATTTGCGATTGGTGGTAAGCTTCTTCCTTCTTCATCAGTCCCTTTTGCCGAATTTATCGGGGTATGGTTAGGGATCAGGTACCTAATCACACACTGTTCTGATCAGCAAATTTGGATTCAAGGTGATTCAGATGTTGTCATTTCCTGGCTTAAGAAAATTCATCATGACAAAATGAGTCTTTCTCCTTGGATGCAAGATATTAAACAGTGGTTTCGATGCTTTCAATATATTAAAATTACTCATTTATGTCGAAATGAACCCCGGACTGGGCTGCTAATCATGCTCTAACAGGTGATTTTATGTTTAATTCTGATCTCTTGCATCAATTCCCCGACCTTGTCCGTATGTTGAAGGCTGATGCTTACTCCATTGCATTTCCAAGACATGGCTTGTAGACATATAAATCACCTAATACTTACTGCTGGCAGGTATTGCATCGTCTAATACTGGACGATTGGTTGAGCAAATCGTTCAATTATACTCGGATGCTTTAGTTATTATTCTATTGGCGTACATCTGGGATCGATGTTTCACACTGCTGATCCTAGCTACATCCAGGAAGATCCAAAAGCTATAGCATCCGTCACTTGGGATCTGTGGTACGTTATTATACCCTCTTATTTGGTTATGATGGCAATGGATGACTACTTTGCACCAGACCTTATCGCCGTCTCTCTGGCTTCACTTCACGTGTTACGTTATTGCATAAAGAAACAGAGTTGAAAGGTCTATATGCTCAGACGATCACATTTTATACATTATGTTTTGAGGCGGTCATTCTCACTTCAGGAGGCTTCATTATTATCATGATTGTATGTCTGCGGTGCCATTTTAACTCTTTGGATTCACAAGCAGTACCTGGTTCCAACATCGGCTAATCATACATTCCTCAGCTATTTCACGACAGCATTATAGCTTCACAGAAGAAGTTTTTGGATGCAGATTTTGTAATATATTTATTCACATCTACTTTGTTACAACTCTTGTTCCTGGGTTTGGATTTACTCCATATTTTGTCCTACACGTGCAGTTACGCTATCATGTAAACGGCTTATGAATCTCCGTTACTTTCTCTTTAAGTAATGCAAACTCTTTTCAAAAAAAAAAAAGAAAAGCTATAGGCACCATTCCACATGGGACGTAGAATTTGATACCGGTACAAGGAATTAATGCACTCGTAGCACATAGAATGTGGTACCGGTAGAAGGAATTCATGCACTGCATACTGGAAGGTCCTAGGATTAGCAAGACCAAACAAGCTTGCATGATGGATGCTTCAAGAATAAGATTGGAATATAAATTAAAATAAGCCTCATGCCTACCAATAATATTTAAGAAAAAGGTAGAATGAAGAAGTAATTATGATGGTCAAACTTGCTTATCACAGGTATAACTGTTCCAAGAGAGATGTCGTAAATTATACCTTAGAACAAAGGTATCTTTTACATTTTTTTTTTTTTTTAAATAGACAAATTATCATTCAGAAGTTATTCCAAAAAAATAAAATATCTTTTTCGTTGTTTAAAAATAGGGTCAAATTAAAATCAGCATAATTTTTTATATGAGCATATGTTTTGTTATTCTTATTATTTGAGAAAAATAACCATCTCTAAAACTCCTCCTCTATTAATGTTATATGGTACCAGATCATACACATACGCATGAAGAATTTGCTATTTGCCAGAGCATACGAGGCTTGGTATCGACAAAAGTTTGATGTACTAAATTAGAAGGTGCCCAATGTCAAGGGGCCCAAGCAACTATTGGATGCATAAATTATCACTTTAAGTATTTTTCTTTTCATTCAGGATTCATGCTTGATGATGGTGCTCTCAATTTACAATTTAAAATTATATATTTATTTATTTTTTTAAAGTTATATTAAGTTAAATACGAGCTAGACTTAGCTTGTATTCCATTTGTTTATATTTTGAATTTAAAATTGTTCCTTATGCCCAATTTATTTCTTTTGATAAAATTCCTATTTATTTGCTGGTCAAATCACTCCATTTCAGGTTAAATTTTGAGTCCAACACAAGCTGCTCGTGAATAGCGCATTGATCAACCTCCGGTAGTTGCAGGGATTCAATGCGGGCGTCCCCAAATAATTAATCCTTTCCTAAACTATCGTTTATCTTTATAATAGAAGTGGTAGATTCCTTTCAAAAATAATGAAAGTGACAATTGCACACGAGCATTGCAGCTTCAAAAGTTTTATTTGCAAAGACAACTTGATGATTAAAAATAATAATAATATGTATTAACAAATATCAAAATGCATGAAAAGCAATACTCCATCTACCCAACATCAATAAAATATAATTTTTTAACCAAAACAAAATATTATAGTGTAGAAGGAAAGACACCATTAGTTCTACATTAGTTGTGAGTCAAGGCAGATTCTAACTTATATAGAAAGAAATCATTCATTCCACATAAGGTACCTTTTAGATTGAAATTCATGAAATAAAATCATGAGATGCATAAGTCAGAGTGAACAATATCTCACATGCCGAGCCATGAACCCTTGACTGCAACAAACTCTTCTTTAACTGAAGGATAATGTCTATGATAAAAATAAATAGGAGGATACTTTCCATCCATATATAGACTCCTCGACTGAAGAATTATATTGTGGTATAAAAGAGAGGGCATTAGAAAATATAAAAAAGAAAGAAAAAAACATATCAAAGAACAAAAAAATTCAAAAAGAAAAATAATTGCATCCAGTCTTACTAAGAAATATAGAAATCATGAGGCGAATAAAGCTTTAGATCTTAGACACATATTAGTTGCCATAGAAGATAAGCTTTTTAGGAGGTTTGGTTTGCAACCAGAATCGTGATCGGAATGAGAATCGGAATGGATTGAAATTGGAATCAAAATTAAAATGAAAATTTAAATTTTTAAGAGAGAGTAAGGATTGAGTTTTAGGTAAATTGGGTCATTTTCATTCCTCCTTAAAATTGGAATGTCCAACCAAATAGTCGGAATGGGAGTTATTCACTCCTATTTTGAATTCAAACCCCAACTCCCTCCAACCAAATATCCCCTTACAGCCTATTTATATTAGGAGTACACTAGGATTCATAAAGAGAGAGGAGGGGAGGGTAAAGAATGAACCCTTAGATAAAATTTTTTGAGAAGTAAAGGAGGATAGAGAAGGATTCTCTCAACCCCTCCATACCCTTCACTTATTCAATTTTATGTACCCCCGATTTGGGATGCAATGGAGGAAAAGATTCATGCTTAAGTTTTACTTTTCTAATTTATCCTTAATAAAATTTTAAAATTATAATTAGACCATTATATACTCTATCTTTCTAATCGTACAAACCAACTTGTTACTTTTCGTACAAGTCAAAAACTCTAGCCACCTCTTCGCCTGCAGGCCGTCCCTTCACACGTAAATCTGGATATCACGATCTTTGGAAGATAGATTTCTGGTGATAGAGGTAATCTCTCATAATCAGACTTCAGCTTTTGGCATTCGCATCTCCATATTTTTTTGATGTGAATGCTCTTATTGGTATGCCATCTTTTTTCCTCAATAACTTTAGATTTTCTTTTAAAATATAGAGAACTAAACATGTTAAGTCATTACGATAGATTTTATTGAAAAAAAATATGTATTATGATATATTTTATTAAAAAAATAGGGATCTAGATTTTTTGGTATATGGAGTAAATACATCTTACATGAAAATATCTAATAAATCTATTATAGATAATAAAAGATATCACAAAGATTAAACTATATATATATTAATGAGAAAGGGTATATTTATCAAAATATATATAAAAGTTCTTCTATCCCTTTCCTAACCCCTCTATCCAAATAAGGATAAGATATGTATCATTCCCCTTCCTTTCCAAACAAGGGTTCATTAATTCCATTACCCTCCTCTTCTCTCCTCTCCATTATTCTATCCTCCCCTTTTCTTATAAATCCTCGTGTACCTCCACTCCAAACACGCTGTTAGAGTTATTTTCTTAACAACAACACCATACATGAGCAATAATATGCATAAGAATAGCCGATTGTACATCCTTAGAGAAGTTGTTACATCTCCAATTTATATAGAGATAGTAAAGATCACCATCTAGAGAAGGCACTAAAAAGAAGAGAACAAAGTAGATTCCAAAGATTACTGGCATAAGAATAGAAGATTCAGAGATAATTGTAGATGCATCCACCAAAATACCTTGTAGTTTTTCGACATAAGTTGCCTCTAGTATTTAATTTATTGCGGATGCACAACCAAAAGCAATATTTTACCATAGGGGCCCATTCTTTGATGAATAAATATTATGAAAAAGTTGGTCAACTTTCCTATTAACCAACTTCTCCATATTCTCATGCTTTTCAAGCTGGATAAGTTATTTTCCTATAAGTAGCATTTATACATGAAATAAAAAAAATTCTTACCCACCTATGAGGTGGCTAAATCATTTTTCCATCAGCCAGTAAAGTTGATATTTAATTTTATTTTTAAATTACCGCATTCTCATTTTCAATGCATCCATCATTTAATGTCTAATAATTCAGTTGTCCATTTTCTTCAAATCTAAAAAATATAAAAGATATTATGAAAAATATGGCTTATCCAAAAAAGTAGTAATACAAAAAAAATATGGGTAACAAATTTTGAAGCCACTTTTTCATGCATAAAAGAAAATAAACTATTTTCTTGTCTAAATGTTACCTAGAAAATATTTATCTAGAAAAATATAAAGTGAAGAAGGAGAGAAAATACTAGGATGAAGGAGAGAAATCATCTGAAGAATTAAAAGTTAAGTTGCGAACAAATACTATCGTAGTTTGATCCAAGCTGAAATTCTGCAAGAGTTGCACACACTTAGATTAACTTAAATTGAGCATCCAAAGATAGAGAGGGACAATTGTAAAATTCCAAGAGTTAGTTCTAGAGTCATAAAATTTTGCCGCTGTTCTGGATTTCAGACAACACGCTTCATGGAGATTAGGAAAAAGGTTGCGAAGGGGAACGTTAAGGATCCATCCATCCTTTCAGAACAACACATTCAAAATATTTTCCATCATAAATTTGAATTTGCTTCAAAAGGAGAGCTGCAACTTATAACATCGTTCTGCATGCTAGAGCACCTACAATTTGATCTCCAACGAGCGCGGAGTTTGAACTGTTTGAAGAATAAACGAGAAGATGTTTCCAAGGACTATTTTCATTGTTGAGCACCCTCCAGCCCCATTTAGCAAGGAGGACAGAGTTAAAATCTTTAAGATCTTTGACATGAGTACCTCTTCTTTGGCCAAACAAACTCTCTTCCAATTAACTTTGCGAGAGAGGTCATTAATCTTGTCCACTATTTTCCAAAGGAAAGCTTTTCTAATCTAATCAGTTCTTTTGATGATCCAAGATGGAAATTTAAAGAGAGACATATAAAAGGGAGGAATAGCAATTAAGACCGAAATAACAAGGATGAGTCTTCCCACAAAGAAGAGGTATTTATATTTTCAGGCTGATAATTTGGATTCAAATTTTTAGAGTAGTGACATCCAATCTATCATCTCTTTGAGAGAGACCAAGGCAAGTAATTGGAAGTGAGGATAATTTGTAGTTAAGCCATGTGGCACACTACTTAAATTGGTTAGTATCATGATCAATAGGAGCATTTTTCGAAAATTAATAAATAGATCTGGAATTAACTTTAAGAAAAGAAGAATAAATTTGAGTTTAATATTGATCTTTCTCTGTTATCTATATTATTATTATAGCATCAGTGAGTCATCATCATCATGGTTAGCAACATCAATCTCCTCTTGTTCATAGGGCGGTCTCTATGCTGCTCTCTCTCCCAAAGAGAGAGGAAGTGATATAATTTGAAGTATTTGGATCTGAAATTCGGACAGAGTGAAAAATAAAACAGAGGACAGCAATATAGATCGATAACCGCATACACAACAACATCTGCAACAGCAATAGAATAATAGAGATTGATTTGCCGTCCTCCTTCAACTCGTTTCGATTCGGCCTCTCGTTCATCAATATATGTGAATCCACCCATCGTACAGACCCTGCTGTGTTTTTTTGAAAAGGTACAGATCTCACTGTGGACTCCATCACTCATCCAACTGTACAGTTTTCAAAGCACCCGGCGGATGAACTAACAATGGATTCGTGCGAAGGAAGGTGATTTTTTCATGCAACCTGTTCCATGCAGCTCTCGGTAAACGTCCAAACCTGAAATTTTCAAAGAAAATTAAATTGCTTATTTAAGTTCTAAGTTCATAGTTTTTTTTTTTTTTTTTTTTTTTTTTTTTGGGGCGTGGGGGGGGGGGGGGTAAAGAGTTCAAGTACATAGTTCATACACCTAAAAATGCTTATCAAATCAATGATAAATCCCATTTCTAGTGTTAAGATCACATGACTCCCACACCGTAGATGTATATATCATAGGAAGCAACGCTTCTTAGGATGCTAAACTCGTCCGTTAATGACATAATGGACAAACCTAAACACAAATCGAGCTCCAGCGATGCACAAAAATGACGTGGCGTATAACATGTCGCTCTCCTATAACAATAGGTCTGTTTTGTTAGTATTATGATATAATTTTAAAACAATCTATCTCTTATTCACCATGTAGAATAACACAAATCACACGGTAAAGTATTAATTTTTTTAAAAAAAAAAAAAAAAATTCCTCAAGAAGAAAATTGAGCGTCCATGCTACCGGACAAGATCCAGATGCATGGTTGAAACTAATGGTATCACTGTAGATTTACCATGTGAGATCTCAAGTTGGCCAATCGAAAAGTCTGTCATGCCTAGATAAGCATGATCTAATCTAATCTTATGCTCATATACATGATGTGGACCCACAGGTTGCTTGTGGTTGTTCAGTACATAGACTGGATGGAGAGGATGGTTGCAAAAATGGCTAAAGACCTTAAAAATATCAAGAGGGTTTGGCAGTCAGCTTATGGAGGGACGCTGCTTGCAGAACTGAAAAACATTGCAAACAAAAGAATTTTTGACATTGCAATGGAGTGCTCAGATGCGATTGCTTCATAACAAGTATGTTTCAACAACAGTTCGTCCAAACTTCTCCTGGACATCCTTGGGGGTTTCAATCTGCATGGCAAAGATGAGATCAAGCAACATGAAATTTTGGACATGATAACAAATCGTAAGATATAGGAAATGTTCAACTTACGGCATTCAGTGCTTTGAAAAGAGCCTTCATAACATTAAGCGGGTTCCTTGAGCCAATGATCTGAAAGGAAGACAACATCAGAATCATCTGAGATGGAATAGAAACAGGAGCACAACTTTTCCATTAGCAGCAGTGCACCTTTGATTTGACATTGCTGAACCCAGCCAAACGCAAGACAGTTTCAACAGTTCTGCTCGCTGCTGACATCCCACTTCTCATTGGACCTGGCCAGAGGTATACCTAACAGAAGTTTCAACACAAATGGGACAAATTTAAAACACCTCAGACCCCAAATGACAGAAGAGAAATTGCACAAGAAAAAAGTAGGGTGTGTGCACCTTGGTTTTCTCATATTTCATATGGATTGCATGAGCAATAGTATGCCCTTCATATCGCTCCACATAATGAAGATTCTGGAAGCACTTTTCGTATGCCTGAGGATCGGAAAGGGAGAAATTAAGTTTCTCACTGCAACCATACCAGAACAAATGGCAAAAGTATGTACCGAAGCATAGCCATACTTCCATACAAAGGCAGCCTTTCACACAAAAGGAAACAACATCATCCAATTTTGCAGCTAAAATCATATCATGGAAGGGCACTCCACCAAAGCATTTTATGTCATGGTCCCCGCATTTTAAGTGCTACACTTAATTGCCTCACACTTAGTGCTCATGAATACTTGAGTCAGGTAACAGTAAGTATTGCCTCAGGCTATTCCACTTATATGACCCAAATTCCTATCTGATGCTTTCACATACCTTTCATTCTTCATATGAGACAATACATGGCTAGCATTAATGTTCATGGAAACTAGTTCATACATCTCCTCATAGGGGTGTATCTTATAGGCTGTGTACCCTTGAATATGTTATAGATCATTGCACTCATGAATTTTACAAATTCAATCACTAATGCTAGAGTTTATTGATTTACTTGTCTGACTTGGTATGTAGGTACAGTAAAAGTGTTCCAGCTCAAGCCAAGAAAGTCTCACCCTTCTTGTTAAATACAATAGTCCATAGGTCCGGGGTGCAAGAACACAACATTGTAATCAACTAGCTAAACCCAAAAGTATTACACTCTTTAAGTCTTAACATTGGTCTAGACATTAGTTACATGCAGATCAATCTTTAGACAGTATTGCAGCATGGTTTGCCTAACCATCCCGAACTAGGCAATTCCAAATGTTCCGAGCCATACCGGCTGCAAATCAAGACGGTTTAGCCTTCCGAATCAGAACACCGAACGAGGGAGAGAGAACGAGAGGGGAAAAGAGAGAGAGAGAGAGAGGAGGGAGAAAAAGAGGAAGAGAGAGAGAGGAGGGAAGGAAATGAGGGAGCGATACCTCTAAAGGGCCAGCGGTGGCCTGCCGAGGCCATCGGATAGCTGCAGAGGCTTCCATGACTTCGTGTTGCCCGATAGGACGTTTAATCCAGAGAGAAAAGTGAGAGTATCGAAAAAAGGTGCAGCCAGCGAAGAGGTTACTGGAGGGTGCCGGATGGCCATCGAACAGTGGAAAGTCATGAGCAAAGCCACGGCCGCATAACAGAGGCAACCGTTCCTGTTCATCATATTTTTTTAAAAAATGATGATGAATAAGTGAAGTCGGATAACCCATTGCCGGCTTCACTGTGGTCGTACTTTTTTTAAAAAATCTAGTGAAACAAGGGTGATCGCCCATGTTTCCCATCCGCAGAGCCATGGGCCACGATTTTGCCGTCCAGTGGCCACAACGACCTTTCCGTTGGCTTCCCCTCTCCCCTTATCTTTCCCTCCCCCCCCCTCTCTCTCTCTCAACCATGATTTGGTAGAGGAAGCGCAGGCCTTAGCGATTCTCCAAGCGTGCCCACGACCGACTTGTGGCCACCGCCGGCGTCTCTTCTAGCCATCCTCTCCCTCCCTCACCCCTTCTCCCTCCCCCTCCCCTCTTTCTCTCTTTTACTCCTCCCCACTTCCTTTCTTCACTCTGGTGTCAGTTCACGCCGGTCCGATCCGATACGGACCCATACTGACTTGTACCGTCGGCCGGCTGACACAAGTCTCGGCACCGGTTCCATGGACCTTAGTTCATGGTAATGCTTCAAATTCATTAGTTAGAATTTGTCCTCTTACTTTTATGCACATCGAGTATTGAAAGTTGTAGCAAAATCATGCTACTCTATAACATACCATTCAAGTCCACCTTTGTGCAGATCCCAACTACAATAAATCTATACTTCATATGAAAGGGCCAACAAATTTCCATCCTTGAACAATCTCAATCATTGAACCCTAGCCATCTAAATTGTCAAAAAAAAAAAAAAAACCACTTAAAAAGCAAGATCAATCCTGATTGAACCAAAATGCAACCCAATTCATCAACCCAACCCGATCCACCCTCCTGCCCAAATGAACAAGGAGTGAGTTGGCTTCTGATGGTTGATCTACTATGGGCAGCCCAGGCATTTATCATGACCACCACTCTCTAGGACCTGATGGAGCTGGAACCATTGAATGACTATCTATCCACTGATAGGCATGTTTCAGGGTAAAGACCTAAAATCCCCTTTCTTCTCTCTTTCCCCCAAATCCAAGACAAAGGTGCATTTCTTCAAATTCACCGCAGCGAAAAGTTCATTTGGGTCCAAATCCAACCTAAAAGAGAGACTCTTACTTCATTTCTCTTCTTTAGCTTGACTATGGATATCACCCATTAATTCCTTTTTTTTTTCCACTCCAATGGGAAGCAACCAATTGAGTAGAAGAAGTTAGCCAATAAAAGTTCTTCTTACACTTTGTCTTTGTAATTCCAAGTATGATACATTACTTTTTTCATCTGCACTTGATCACCAAAATAATGCATTTAAACTGTTTATTGTCATGCCTGTTATGCAGAGATTCATGATTTGCATAAAATAATTCCAACATACCTGTCCAAAAATCCAAAAACTTGTTTGAGTTCAAGTTTTTTATTCGATGAATAAATTCTTGAAACATGTGCTTTTGGATGAATTTCTTGTACATACACCTTGATAAATGACACTTCTTTTGTTTTATTTTATGCAAATATTTGTTTACTTTCCTGCACAAATATGTGCAAATGAATGAGGTTGTTCTAGATATTTACTAATCTATCCTGCCTCATTTTCCTTTTTGCTATTTATGGGCAAGAATTAGTACACCAACTCCTTTTTGGAGGGGCGAAAAACAAATCAGAGCCCCTGAAAAAGTTTACAAAAATGAGCACCTACCCAAGCCAAATAACTAGGACAAAAATAATCCATCCAAATAGCATCCTCTTCAAGGAATAGGGAACACTAACTCCCTAAACTTTGATATCATTTCACCCAGGGTTTTATATACCAGTAGATGGCTGATACCACATTTTGGCCAGGATGGTATTGTACTGGTCCATCCTATACTAATACATGGTATAGGCTTCATCTCGATCCAGTACGGCAACACCCAAAATAATTCTTTAAGGGTATTATGGTGACTTTGTTTCGTATTTTCAGTATTTAAATTGTGTTTTTGATGGGTTTGTTTTCCTAGATAATCTAATCTGAGGCTTAAAAAACTGGAGCATGCATGAACTATAGATGCAAGCATGCAACAAATTTTCATACTCAATTTCCAATTATTTTATGTTTTTTATAGTATAATCTGAAATATTAATAATTTCTAGAAGATAAAATATACAGCAAAAAATCACCATGTTTTAGGGTACTGTTCACCCTACAACACATTAGGAATTTAAGCAAATTGGGCAAAAAAAAATTAGCACGAGATTCCTTAATTGTTTCAGTTGTTGCCTTTTTTTTGGTCCCAAAAGAAAAAAAGGAGGGGGCAGAAAAAGCCTCATCAAATCCGAAAGCCTTTTCCTCCATGTTGCTGATGTCCTTTCCCTACCGAAACCCTCCACCACTCTCCTCTCACTTCCCTCTCTCTCATTCTCCATCTTTCTCTATTTTTTCTCTCTCCCTCTCTTTGTCATGGCTTGGGCATAGGAGAGGCTTACCCTCTCACAAGATGCCACCAGCCCCCCTTGTCCTCCCATCACAATTTTTTTTAAAAAAAAATGCCCTTTTATCAGGACAACTATGTTACTGGTCAGATCGAACATGGTCTCCGGTGGTGCCAGCATGTGTCATCCAATATGCACAATCCATCCCTTGTACAGGCCAAACCATGGTCAACACCAATTAGTATCAACTGGTATCAACCCAACCCAACCTAGATGCCTAGACTTAACATGTTCTGGCGACCAAAGGAATGTCCTCGTGCCGATTTTTGACCAGAATAGTATGGTATTGGTTGTGCCATCTCCTTCCCGGCAATATTTAAAACCATGCTTACACATTTTATTCCAATAGAGCTCTATTTGACATTTAATGTAGACACTATTGAATCAAATCCATCCAATTTTCAAAATCAGCAATACCAGTTGTCATTCAGATCCATACTCTCAAACTGATTCGCTTAGTTGATGTGAACATTTTTTGTTACGTCATTGCAGTATTTTTATTTTAATAATTTACAAAATTCCTTAATCATACATCTGAGCCTGGTAAATAGTAACATACTCATGTTTGTGCCTGGTAAATATAGTAACATACTCATGGATCACAAAACTTACCAAGACAAAACAATTTGAACTCTTTATTGTCTTCGCCTAAAAGAAATGCTAAATGCACATTGAGTATATATGAAAGTGTGCACCAAAACTCTCACGTAGCCACTAGTTAATTTCATGTATATCAATAGGCTAGACGGAGAGAACTGCAGAAGAGAAACCCTCTAAATTACTTCCTTGTTGATTGTAGGACACAAGACAAAACATCTTCAAACAAACAACAACAATCAAGAGATGTACTAAATAACAACAATCTTAGAATTATTAACTAGAGCTTCGGTAATTTATCTTTTGGGTTATATGGTTTATTCAGCCTTTTGCTCAGGATCCAATAGATTTTCTAGTTTTGATTAGGTTGCTGACAGCAACCAAGGTACAGGCATTAACTCTGGTTTGTTCATTCTTTCTAAAATGCTGTTGGAAACTTAAGTACTTCCTCTCCAAAATCTGTCACAAAACCTCAGCAAGTTTATCAAAAATCCCAAATCACCTTATTCCGGTGAATGATAACCAGTTGTTCTTTTTCACCTATTCATTTCTCTTGTTGGCAAAGCTATTTAAATGTATATGCTTTCATCTTCACTCTTCGTTAGAAGACAAAGCATTGATATTGAAGTATTCCAATTTCAGGTATAGTTACACATACCATCAAAAAAGCACCCATCACCTTATTTCAAAGAAACAAGCTAACATATTGAACAAGCAACAAACTCAGTTCTATTAACATATAAAATTTATAATTACATAAATCTGGAAAAGTTTCAAGTTCTTACCCTTTGGATAGCAATCTTAGCTGTTGGAGCTTTAGCTTTAGCAAAACCCACAACTCCATGGTAGTTTCCAGTAGCAAGCAATGCAGTGTACTTCACCATTTGCCCTCCCTGAAATAGAAAAAAATTAGAAACATATCACTGAACAAAGAAATGAATTGCCTCTAGTCAAAAGAGTCAAGTGAAGTGAAAATTTATCACCTTTGTAACTTTGCATGTCCGATTTACATCGATTACCTTCACATCAAAGCCCTGCATTGATTGACCAAAAAATTAACTTGTATATCAAAAGATGGGTACAACTTGCAGAATGGCCAGCAAGAAAAATCAAAGTTGAACCACAAACTTAGCATAAAAATGAATCTTTTCAGGAAACTGTTTGTAAGATTGCAACAAATGGTACATGTATAAGAAAATAAACATGTAATGTTTTGCCATTTTGTATTACTAATAACAAGATGCATCAACGTAAGAAGAGATACACAGATTTTTTGAGAAAAATTAAGGATAAGATGCATAAATCATCATAAAGAAATAGCATGGCATAATAAAAACCTCCTTGGTATGTCCTTAGGTGCTCATTAAGAATGTCAGAACAGTCACAAGACACCGATTTTGATTTGCTTAGGCAGGAAATAACAATAGTCATTGATCTTCACAAGCACAATGCTAATATATTACTAATAGATTTTAGTCTTTACCATTAGAAAGAGTTTATATTGCTGAAAAGATATAATTAGGCATGCCATTGATTACAATTTTGGTGGATAAATGGAGGATCAAAAAATTGGAGTGCCTGCTCATGAGGATTGAGGGGGTCTAGGCTTGGGGAAAGGGATATGGAAGGAATCTGATGCAGCTAGGTTGACAAAGAAGCAAACATGAAAAGGGCAATACTAGAGGAATACCCATACAGATAAGTAAATGCTCTCGGAAGGATCTTTCCCCTGATAATATTTTGCCCTTGTCTGCAGAAGGATAAGCTGGTCAACCCAGATCATGAAGCCAAAAAGAACTTCCTACAAAACAGCCTCAAATCCGCTCTACGGCTGCCCTATCATTTCTTTGTAGTACCCAAGTCCCAGTTCCGCTGATTCTTATGAACAGCTAAGCATACAAAAGTTTAACACAAGTGGCAAGCAAGGTCATGATATCAAAATTTCTGTTGATGCCCCTAGTATGTGGCCAATTAATCAAACTATCTGAGGTTGCCTATCTTGAATTCTAAAGCAAAAGCTTTTCAAAAGTGAATTTTAGTCCAAGGGATACCATTAGAAAGGACTAGCAATCAAAAGTCACTGCAGTTTGGCCAAAAACGTTGAACCTAAGTCCCAACTGTGCATTAAGTTCTTGTCACTACTGCATCACCTAGTAAGGTGGGGGTGGGTATACTCCAAAAATGGCTGAAATTAGCTGGAATAGACACCTTAAAATAGAAACTGAGCAGTTCAGCCTGGTACTGCTTGGAATAGTCTGTTAAGATGTGGTTTTGCTTGTTCTCCACCATTTCAAGGTGGTGATAAGAATGAATAGTGGTGGAGGTACCTACAACCAGATTTCAGACAATTGGAGCTCCAATCTAGCAACTTTGGGGCTATAGCAAGTTTCTAGCTTGGTAAATGCCTCTCCCCATTATTTTTTCAAATTTTTGACAAGCCCAATATTGCATCATGATAAGATTAAGCATGATCATTCTTGTTCAATAATGTTCTATATGTACTCTATCTTCATTCACTAGTCAAATCAGTACAAGTAGTAGATTTTCATATTGAATGATTGAATCTTGGCAACCTTCAGCATCATTCATTAGTTCGACGAATTCCAACAATCTAATTGGATCCCAATTATTAAGTTTAGCACATGTTTTTAATGCATTTTTAATTTTGAGTTATGTGACACTATGCAACAAACAGCCCACAAAAAGTTTAGCACCCATCATGTTGGATGATTAAGGCACTAAAATTAATGTTATTACCATATTTTTGCAAAAACATAGAGCTAAACAATAAAACATAAATGAATGCAACAAAAAAAGTTTGAAGGCCACAATGGTCAGTACCATGAGCATATCAGCTGTATCAAAGCATATCCGTCGATACCCTTTATGGAGACAATGCACAATATGATGCATATGTATTGGCTACATGCCTACACCTCTACAATATTTATGCTCAAAATTTGAATTCTTGGCATGGTAATTGGAAGCACAACAGGCACTCATTCTGACCCTGTGCCAACACATGGTACAACTACTATCACAACTCTGACAGCATACCATGTGTTGACAGAGGAGATACCATACCAATCCAGCCCATACAAGTAAGTTACTGATAGAGAGTCCAGTACTGAGACTGAAAAAATAAAATCTAAACCACCGCATAATGCCCCATTTGATAGACCATAAAAAGCCAGCCTGCAATAATCCTCCATTGATGGAGAGAACACATATTCAAGATTTTTAGTTTTTTATATCAATATTTTCAGCCTCTTCTTACATAACTCAAGCAGCTTTAGTTAGCAACTTGTTCACCCACTTCATGGGTACTGCATATAATAATCAACCAGTCTTTTACCAACAAAAGATTTTGGTTGCATGTCCCAAGAAGTTAGTGAAGATGCAGGCCTAGAGTTGACACGAGAGTAGAAAACTTCTTTGTTGTAATCAAAATTAAAATACGAGGAAGCTTAACCTCAAATGCATGTGCCCAAATTCCAATTGTCCAATGGACCAATCAGTTTCTTGTAATGCATTTTAGCACACACCACAAGAATCATTTTTTTGTGCAAATTATCTTTACAATATGTTCTCCATATTCATTAGATTTCAAATTACAATCAGCAATAATATATCCTGTGGTACTCTTTTGAAGTTTGGATGGATTTCTTCATGTAATGCTCCTGTTCTTTCAACCAAAGTCTGTGTCATCACTACAATGTTGTTTATTAAGAAGAAGTCAAAGATTTAGATCATAAGTATGATCAACCATTGTTTTATTCCACAAAGAACTATAAGAGAATTCAGTTTGTGCAAGATATGCTTCAGATTATCACGAGCTTTCAGTAAGTCCAAGACTTCCATTAACATCTTTAATTTGCCCAACTTCTTATCTCTCATCATACTATTTCCAATTTTCTTATTGACATTTAGGCTCTCATGGTAGCAACTAATATTACATTACAAAGTTCAGTAGCTTAAGCCATGAAATGTTGGTACTCCTATTGCTTTGTAATTTTGTACAACAACTATGCATGGATGAATAGAAAGATTTGCGAGAAACCTAAGGAGAAATTTATGGAATCAAGTATTCTTAACCATATGTAGTTCTTCTACACAACCAAGCTCTCCAAATGTAAGCAGAATAACCTAACAGAGGAAAATGGGATGGGTCAAGCATGTATTTCAAATTGAGGAATAAAATATTTCCTAAACAGACCATTTACGCCACCTTTGAAATAATCAAATTTATTCTACAAGAAAAACTAGACATAGATAAATATGTATTCAATAGGATTACTGCAAAGCAAACAAATTGGAACTTCACCTGGTAAAATGTTATGCATATGAATCACAATACCCTGATTATGAGATCATAAAAAGATCCATCTCAGCATATGAATTAGAATACAAGGCAATGAAGGACTCCAAATATAAGGTGGACATGAGTTGCTTCTGAAAGGGATAGTGTTTTAAGATTATAAAAGGTCAGAAATGGTACATGAATAGGATAAATCAAAAGATATCCATTTAAAATGGTTAATACAACTAAAATACATACTAGATATGGCCTTTCCACAAGGCATTCATCATGAAGGCTCGGAAATTATACGGATGGTCCAAACAAGATTAACGTAAAATTAGTGATACATGACTTGAAAAGACTTCCCATGTCAATGGATTAAATCTTCCCAGATATCAAAAGAGAAGTAGAGAACATATACCCAAGCCCATATTGATGCACAAGGATGCATGCAGCCAAGCAGACAGACAGCATCCGGATGCCCATATAAAGTTGACCCAAGAATCAAGATGATTTCTTGATGTTAAAAAATATTTTATTTTATAATAAAGCCTTATTTAAAGCCCCATGCATGAAAGTATTGATTGCAAAGATTGAATAGTTCAGTTTGATGTGCTACATTATCATATTGAGTTGAGAAGTTCTAAATAACCCATAAGTATGAAACTGCAAGTCCATGAGTAAGATGAATTCCAGCTAATAATGCTATATGAATACATCTACTAGAAACTAACAAATGGCTTGTTTGCAGTGGCGGAGCGTAAGAGGGACCAGAGGGGGCCACTGCCCTCCCAAAAAAAATTTAAAATACTTATTATCTATATATTTATACATATGATGGCCCCCCCATATTTTAATCTCACACACATTACGAATTCACCAATTTGAGAAAAGACCATATAATTAATTTATATATTATTTTTTTATTGAAAATAATAATTTTTTTAAAGAAAGAACAGTTATTTATTTATTCTTTAACTCTTTATTTATTCTTCAACCTTTAACATGGAAGAGATATTGAGATTTTACATAATCAAAATCATTTTGTAGATGGCATAAAGTATTTTTTTTAACTTATCTTTATTTATACATAAAATTAAATATTTATTAATATTTTAATTATATATATCTTTATTTTATTATTTATTATAAAATATTTTATTTAAAAATTATTAATAAATTATTATTCTGCCCTCCCAACATTTGATGTCAGGCTCCGCCACTGCTTGTTTGGTTGGGGAAGAGTGGTGGAAGTTGAAGTGAGCCATTCCGGGCACCTTCAAATCCTTCACCTCCAAAGGCACTGAAGTGGATTTACAGATATGGCACATTGAACGGGGGGGAACCTCACTTCCAACTAACTGCAATTTGGCAGTCACTCCAGGTAACCAAACAGCCTAAAGGCCCGGTTGCACAGAAACATCACTTGGGTGCACCCACTTTCAAGCAACCAAACATTAACGATGGATGAAAGTGAAGAAACTCTGATTCTGCAGAGTTTATAACAGGTTGATAAAATTTCATGTTTTAAAATGGACATGATAGAAAGCTTCTTGATTCAAATATCTTTGAATTCTCATATTTTCTACAATCAATGAAGGATTATTTCAGAAAAAAGAGGAAAACAGCTATAAGAAGATGATAAAAATATAGGTGATTAAGAACATAAAAAGGTATTATATGGCCAAACACCAAACTAAACAAAAGTGACTTAATTCAAAATAAATCATGGAAACGGTTGCTCCATTTATGTAAAAAAAAGATTCAAATTTTTACTAGCTGTAAATGTTGCACATAAGGCCTGCACCCTCGTTAAGCCATGACTTAACCTATCAATAACTTCACGCAACCCTATCTTTTTTCAAAAGTCTCACCCAAGGTTTGCATTGGGTTGTACAGAGACTTGATCCCCCCCCCCCAAAAAAAAAAAAAAGTAAAGAAAAAACTGAGTCTATGTTCAGTACCACTACAACGAACCCTGGTCTCACCTTGTCACTTTAAGAATTAATTTATAAGGTTAATCATTTGCTGGCTGGTCACAAGAAAGCAACCAACTCTCAACACTTTCAGTAGACAGAATAGGTAAATAAGCGCCAAAATTTTTCATTGGTAAAAAAAAAAAAATCAACACTGAACAAGAGGTTTTCTGTCTCTGCTTCCAGATATCAATCCCTCTCCGGAACAAGTTTATAAAGTTATTGTTCAAACAAATGCCTGAACCTTCTGTGCCACTTGTAGGTTCCTCGCTTCTTATATGCCAGGGATCTTCCATCTGAAAATTATAGTGTAGTCTAACAACTGGATGTTTTACCATGCCCAAAGTGGTACCAAGCAATTTTCCTACTTCTGTCAACCTTTTGCTTCCTAATGGATTAGATAGTAGAAGGCTCACAGTCTCCTTTTCTTGAGAGAGAATTTACAATCACTTCCAAAGTAAGATCCCAATCAACTGCTCATAAGTATGCACAATTAAATCATCAAGATGGTTAAAATTGTGTGAGGCTAAGCTATGTTAATGAGCACACACATCAAAGACAAGGAAAGAGAGTATGCTGTTGAAATGTAGAGAGAATTTATAATCACTTTCATCCTAAAGTTATACACATGAAGCAAGCATTGTGTTGATCATCTAAGAATATAGATAATGACATAAGAATAATGCAAATCTAGTTCCTAGAATAAACATAGGAAAAAATATTGATCAATTACCGCACAAAACTTTTGCACAGCTTATCTGCAACAATAGTCCGTGGATTGATTACCAATATCATTTATAAGCTTCTCTAAAAAATTTAAAAATCAAGGTAAAAAGATAAGACCATAATATAAATATACAGAAAACATACTCCTCGGAAGATAAGTAATTGTTTAGCTTGTGCGATAAGCTTTGTAATGATGTCAGCACTTACTTTCCGATAAAGAGGTCTTCTTTTCTTTTCTGTCAAAGAATTTCTCTCCTCTACCAGCTCTCTGATTTCCTCTTCCAGAACTCTGCCCTTCTTCCCAAATGTATGATCTAGTTCTGCTAGCTTCTCTTCGATCCTTTTCTCTATGGCATTTAGTTTCTGCAATAGTACATCATCCATCTCTTTTGCTTCAGAGAAATCTTCATCATCTTCCTCAAGACTGGCCCCTTGAATCATTTGCTTTTCCCTTTCAAATCCAGCATTATCCACCAGATCCTCAGGCGAACCAACTTGCTGATGCTGGATGACTCCAAAATTAGCAGGATTGTTTGGGTCATAGGCCTCCTTGCACTCCATCAGCCTCAGAGCTCGATTTAGCTTCTGTAGAAGAATGAATCTGTCCTTTTTTTCAGTTGTCTCCTTCAGGCGATTCATCAAATCACCAATAACCCTGTACTCCAATGACAGTTTCAAGTATCGCTCCTCAAATTTGTCAATTCTTGTCATCCATTTATGAGCTTCATCAAGAGTTTCTGTTTCAGAAATACAAAGACGTAAATGTGTTACCACAATTCAAAAGTCAGTGAAGATGTAGCAGATTTTATCAGAAGATGTAAATTTCACTAGCTATGCCCAATGAAAGAAAACAATCAGGGAAGGCAACTCAAATTATCTGAGACATCAAAATGAGTATCAAGATGTGGGAAGTTCCGCATCTCATTTCACAGTGATGCAAACCAGAAAGATTCAGAAAGGAGTAATATAAAGTCCTAAAAACCTTGGCTACCAAATGATTCACCTTAGACATCTTCTACATATATTATTGAACCATTAAATTCAAATTAATGTGTTTAAGCATCTTCTACATAATTTTGACCATGCTTGTAAAAAGAATGTTGACAACCAGTTAGTTTAAGCATCAAGCTGCAAACATTATGAGCACATTGATGAACACAGACAAAATCCAATATTTGAATATCAAACACTCTTATGGTAAGATGCTTACAGCCATTCAATTTAGCGCGCAGCTGACAAATCTGCAAGATATGAGCACATGGAACTAATGTATATCTACAGACTCAACAGAAAAAACTATGCAGAATGAAAATGTTCTTTTATGAATCAATAACTAAGACATGAAAATATTTGCACACAACCTGAAATTATGCAGATTCGAAGGAACATTTGGTAGGACTATGCATCATTCATATGCTTGTCTCTTTGCTCAACGTCACATGTGGCTCTCTCTCCATTATCTTTGACCACACCTTAAGACCTTAGAAACCAAAAAAGCACCCAGTGCTGAAAACATAGTCAACAAAAATCCATTGTACAAAAAGCCTATTGCTGTATTTTATTTCTACACTCAGTTAAATGTCAGGAAGGAAGTGCATCTCACTTTTGTTATTTGCACCTTTAGTGTCACAAGATTCAGTGACTTGCAGCAAAGAAAACAGAAAAAACAACTGGAACCATCCACCCTCGTCCCAACTACATGGGCTCAGCACCAAATATCCTCATGCATGATTCACTCCTCTCACTCAACAAGCAGTATATTAGCAATTAACTATGTAGTGCTTTTAACACTCATCCATGGATTACTTGTATTTTCAGCTTCTCGAAAAAGGGAAAAACGAAAGTAATGTTTTCTTCCCCAACCAAACAGAAGAATAAGTTAGTGACTTGATAAAACTAAAGCTGGAATATTTTAATGAAAAATTGGAACTATTCATCTTCTCTTCACAACGAGTAGCAGACTCGTAATCCCCATACACAAAAAACACCAGTTTACCCTCTATGTCTTGAATCTAAGCACAAATAATTAAGCAGTTGTGGCATTCAAAAGGTCAGATGGTTGTGTACAAGTGACACCATTTGAATTTCCTGTCAAACTCTTTCCACGGTCCATAAAACATTTAAATCCAAAACTGAGGGAAGGAAGGGCAAATGATGGAGATATTGTTCCTGTACCAGCCTCCGCGAAGTTCTTGAGCAGCTCCCCGTGTCGCTTGCACTTCTTCTCGAACTCATCAGCGCGCTTCTTCACCTCGTCAGGAGAGAAGCGCTCGTCATCATCGCTCTCGGAGTCGGTGGGCTCCCAGAACTGATCGATATTGTCGAGATCCTTGACCTTCTTCTTCTCCAGCTTCTCTATAAGCGGGCCCACCCCCATGTAGTCCTCCTCTTCTTCCTCCTCGTCGACCTCTATCCCGGCCTTCCTCTTGCTCTCTCTCTCTCGCTGCTTCTCCCTCTCCACCTCGGCCAGCAGCTCCTGGACCACCCGGTCCCCCGCCACCGCATTGGACGAGAAGCAACGGGCGAGCTGGGGCTCGGATTTCGGGGGGAAAAGGAGGGGCCGGATCGAAGCCCTTCGCGCGGCGGCGAGATGGATTGCGGCGCCATTGGGAAGTTGGGAGAGGGAGCGCAGAGAGAGTAGGCGAGCCCATGGCGCCTTGAGGGCTTTACCGGCGGTGGTTATTGCGGCCATCTCTCGTTCGACCGATTTCGTCACAGAAGTAAAAAACGGAGGCCGCGACCGGAGGCTACCACCGGCCTAAACCACTGGAGAAGAGGGAGGGGGGACGCAGGCGTTCGATGGACTGAAGAAATGCTCAGAAAGCAGCGGACCGCGCGAGCTAGCCTAAGCGAAGCTTGGGGTTTTCCGATGATTCGGAAATTCCAGATCTTTGAAGTTTAATCGAATGGCCAGGATTTAAAGGTCGATATCGGGGATGCTTGGGGATGCATTGCCAGGCTTAACCCCCAAACCCTCCAAACTCCCAAATGCGAGTCACTTCTTGGCCTGTTTGGCTCCAGAATGGATCTAAATAGACTGGAATCGAGCCTTTTTCTTGCAGTTCTGGCAGAAAACATTAGGTGCAAATGCATGTGTAGAAAGATAATTATGATCGAATTTACCATATGGTTTAAAAGTTTTTTAAACTTATATTGGTCGGCTCTGAATTAGTTTATATACATATCCTTTTTTTTACCTGGCACCGTATATACAAATCTTTTAAAGTGTTCAATCTTATTACGATATCATAGTCTCCAATGGTATTCTATAAAGAAAAGGAAAAAAATCCAAAAAAATCGACGCAACTCAAAAGTACATATATTAAAAAAGACATATGGCTCGGTGATTGGGGCAGATATAGGATACTGGACTGAATATACTATGTGGCTTGGAGGGGATGGAGGATAGAATGAAGATCCATATGAGGAAGAGTTGTTCTTTTATATGGAAAGAGACTTGTATGCAGGCCCTGTGGTCATCCCTCGAACTAGGTGGCTTATGGAGGATGGTCGGTCTGTGAGTATCTTGAAGGATCTATGGGTTTCTAATGAGCCGCTGAGTTAGTAGATGATCTTTGTTAGCGTGGAGGCTGATAACTCATTGAGGGTCTACAATTTGCTCGCACAAAAGAAGGGAGGCTAGGACTTCGAGATTGTGACCCAGCTTTTCAAGGAGCTCTTGGTGGAGTGTGTGCTATCTATGGCGATCCCAGCCCAAAGCATTCAAGATGTCAAAGTTTGAAAATCCTCCTATTTATCGAGGGTAGTGATTGCTGACCTATATCGCTAGTACTTGAGAGAGCTTACTAAGCGCCTGGATATTAGATGGATCTAGAGATTTGAGGTACATCCAAGAGTAAGTCTCTTGCTATGGAAAGTAGCTTAAGGGCGGCTTCTAACTAGATCTTTTATGAAGAAAAGAGATGTAGATCTATAGTCTATTTATCTGGCTATGGCGAAGGAAACCATTGAGCATATTCTCTTCTCATGTCTGAGAGCTGTTCAGGTTTCACACTTAGTGGGTATGCATGTCCTCACATCCCAAATGGGGTTTGTGGTCCAGGAGTTCCTGGACTTGATGAGGTGGAACTCTGGGGTGAAAGAGTTTAGATTAACTGATATCCGGGCAACTTACACTATCCAGTAGATTTGGCTATCCAGGAATAGCTTGGTGTTTGATTCCAAAAACTATTTGACGAGATTCATTCTGGAGAGAGAGCTCTGATCATAGTTATTAAAGTGATTAATGCGACCTCAAGATCCTCAGATATCTGGAATTCCCACCTTACTCCTGTAGCAACTTACTCAATTCATTGCCTGACAGCTCCTTCCTCTGATATTCATTAAAGTTAATTTCGACGATAGTATTAGAGGTAGAAACGAAGATGCTGATTCATGACCTGTGATCATGCTTCCAAATTGCTCATAGCTTGGAGCAATCACCACTTTGAGCCCTTGATTCCTACTATGGAGCTCCGTGTTGCATGGGCCAAGATTATCTATGCTTGATGGATTCTTCATGCCAATCATTTGATCATTGAGGGAGACTTGGCCACTATCATGATCGGGATCCAAAGGAGTATGTGGGGAGATGCCTGCCACCCTTTGTTGCACCACATATCAATGTTGTTAATGGGCTGCGCCTATCTCACCTATCTTTTAGAAGATGAACGTGGCAATAGACTGGGTAGCGGCTTTTGTTGTAGGGCATTTTGGATCATTTTGTAGGACTGATATTTCTATGCGCACTAAAAACAAAAATCTTCACAGCCTCTTCGTGTACAACTGAATTTCTATGGTACCACACATATAGATTCTCTTAACTTCCTATGACATTTTTTAATCAAAAGCAGCCTCGCTTGTTAATCTGCAAAGCACTTGAATTCAAGCCTTTCGGCCTGGAAGCAATGCATTGATGTCTGCCATCTGTTCGATCGTCCGTTGCTCAACTCATACAATAAAATGGTGATAGGGAAATTGATGGACTTGAGGCTTGCTCTTCTAAGGAACTCTGTAAAGAAGATTAGAACTATCCTGCCGTCAAATGTAAGAGAAAACTAGGGAACATTTTTGCCTCACATCAGATGGAAATTTTAGAACTAGATTTAAAAAATACCTATTAGACTAGCTTGTCATTATTTGAGAACCAAAGATAAAGACAACGAATTTTCTTTCTGCAAAAAGAATCTAGTTTGTGGTTGCATCTCCCTGCAAACCAGATTTATTTTTGTAAAAGCAAGAATATCAAAAACAATTTATAGGATAGATTCTGCAAAATATAAAACCATTGCCGCATAATATCCTCTATAAGAAAAAGTAATTTGGTTTTGTATATTTTCTGTTGCTAAAACAACCCATATTTTTGAAGTGTGTGGCAAAGATCGTCGTTCCCAACTAGTTGATGCCTTTATTTAATCAATACATGTATAACTTCTTTCAAAATTTCAGTTTCCATCTAAAACTAGATAGAAAACCAATCATGATAAGGGAAAAATGCATCCAACGGCAGATACATGTGGGATGCTCTTCCTTTCTTTTAATTGACTAAGGGAACCATACCATCTTGATCTAATCTTTCTCTCTCAATCTAGTTACGCTCTCTCCATCAGTTCTCTCTTTACTAGGGCAATCTCTCTCTATTCTCTCTCCCCCCTTCACTATATATACCTATCTCTCTCACTCTATATTAGTGAAATATAGTTACATGCTTTGGCCTACACTAAATCAAAAGTTGACAAAGTTATTACCAAGTAGCCTACTAATGCTTTAGTTATTTATACTTTGAGTAGTTTTAAAAATTATATAAAATATTTAATTTTCTTTTTCATTGATTTTGCTTTCTTCCATAGGATTGGTACAGTTTTGCTATTATTATTTATGTATACGTGACATTATCTTTGACAGAATTAATTAAACATAGTATAAGACACTTTTAATTTGCATTATCGGTGTTTGTGGAGGCACATTTCTTGTTAATTATAGGTATCATTTGACAGTATTCTCAATCTTCTTACTGAGTTTTTTAATTATATCTTTCTAGTATTAGACAATACACTCCTACATTGATATATATTCCAGTGCTAAAGTCTGCATAATACTTGTATTATGTTAATATCAGGTTAGTTAACAACCAAGACAATAAAGTATGCCCCGCACCATCCACAACATACATACCAACCTATATTTGAATTTTCAAACAGTAACTTATTCGCATAACTGAGACTCCATTTTATAAAGTTAAGTTAATTTATTGTTAAAAAAAAATAATAAAAAATAATAAAAATAATTTAAAAAAAAAAAAAACTACTCACAGATCTTACGTTGACCTGACATGATATAGGCTGTAAGGTGTTGCAGGGTTCAGATATTTATTGAACATAAAAATAATGAATTTTAAATATTTTTAGAGAAAATAATTTTGTACATAAAATAAGAAATAAACAAGAGAGATTAATGTTTGGATTCAATGCATCGAAAGATGATGACGATCCTATAAAGAATGATTAAATTTGATGACAAGAGATAAATAAAATGATTGAAGTTATGAAATTTAAGGATAACTAAAGTTTATCTTTATTTTCATGTGTGCGAAAAATCATATAAAGTTCATATGATTTTGAATACCAGAAAAAATTCATTTTTCATGGAAATAAAAAAGGGTAAAGTTGTAAATTTAAATTTCAGGTCTTATATATATATATATATGAAACAAGAAAGAATATCTCAAATTAAGAGTTTCAACTTTTTGGCATATGATTTCAAACAACCAATTACCATGTAGTGATTCTTGAAAATTATAGTCAGGTTTTAAGTTATTAGATATAACAATTCTTTTTTGGTTCCAAAATTTTGAGATGCAATATTTTGGACTTCGAGTTTAGGATTTTGAGTTGTGAGACAAAAATAATACAAAAATTTAGAGGATGTGTGACCAAGGGAAAAGAGGCAAAAAAATGTAAGGGGGCTAATGGATTGATTGGTAGGCTTTGGCTAGAGGAGCCAAGCAGGTAGCTACACCATTAGAGATAGAGAAGTAAATAGAGATCATCTCCAACAATTATAAGAATTATGAGCTCAATATCCACCTTAAGATTATGTGTCCTATCTCTCTTTGATGGGATTTATTATGGTATAAAAGTTATGGTTGGTATCTTGGAATAGGAGCCTTGGCCCTGTCTTTGCTTGTTAGGATGAAAAATTTTAGTAAATTAAGGATATTTTTGGGAGAAAATCCATAACATGCTGACTTAGGCCCCATTTGGTTAAGCTTTTCGGATGCCAAAAAGTATTTTCTAGCTCTTCAAAAATATTTTGTATAATTATAATGGTATTTGGTAAAAAAATATAGAAGCTATTTTAGCTTTGCTAAAAAACTGAAAGTATCTATTTGAGAGAAGTTATATTTTTTAGCTTCTCCCTAAAAATACTTTCTAACTAATATCAAAAAATTATTTTAATTTTATTAAATTTTATTTTCGAACCAAAATACATGCAAAATAATTTCATAATCATATTTATATCGCTATAAAATATAACGCACGAAATAACTTATAAACCCTAACGCATAAAAGGAACTCCAATTGCCCTTAGCTCTTTCATTTTCTATATAATTATTTTTGAATAAAAAAAATCCCAATCCGCCTCCACTCCTTTTATTTTCATGCAATCAAGGTATTGTTTCTTATTTTGTTTCAATTATTTAAGATTGTAGTTATTTTTTAAAATTTTCTGACTTCATTCTTATCTTTTTTTCAAATAAAATGTATTATGGGATAGAACTCCTCTCCGCCCTCTTTCTCGTGCTATTTTAATCTCACACCTAATAGGATGCTTTTTTCCATTTTGCCGTGATGCCTCTTCCAGTTCCACCTCTATGCCCAACATCACCATGCCTCTCACCCACTTCCATCCCCAACATCACCACATCTCTTCTTCATGATCCCTCTCTTCGTATCTCTATTTCTCATCACTTCTCCGTTCTACTTTTGATACTTCTATTTTTGTTGACTCAATGTAGATGGGTTCTCAACCCACTTGATTTTAATAAATAAAAAAGATCTAACAACAATAAAAAAAAAAAAAAAAACATCTTGTTTTATATTTATCTTCTTTACACTTCTATTTGTTTTTGGGACCCTTAGTTGACAACTTTTAATTAGGCTTTATGTAGGACTTGTTTTTTCATCTATGATGTATTAATACAGTTTTCTCTATCAAAAAAGTAAGAAAAAAAAAAACAAAAATTTTAAAAAAAATTTAAAAAAATTATGATTATATTTTGAATCTTGTAGTTGAGTCATTTCTTCATATAATAAATTTGTTGTTCCACATTCTTTCCAAAACATTTTCAAACAATTGTAGTCTTGTGCATGTTGTATTATCTTTTCTTTAATATAAAGATGGGCCAATTGAGTTTGTTTTCTCAAGTACCATTTGCAAGACATGCATAGATGGAGTCAATTATGTAGAGGGATGATATTATGATAACTAACAAGGGCTTGCTTGGTATGTGCTTTTCTATTTTGATCAATAGTGAAATGCCAATGGAGATTGATGTTGATAATATTATTAATACAAAATTTTTGCTACTCCTTGCTCTTATTTTTCTATTTTTAAAGATAATAATTTTTGCCAACAAAAGTTCTAAATATTCTACCAACAATTCAAGGAAAACAAAAGGACTTCATCATGTTTGTCGTTTACTCTAGTTTATTTTTTTCCTAGGTCCATGCTTTTTTTTTCCTTTTATATACATCATGTCTACAGGATATATATTACAATATACAGGGTCTATTATAGATATTGCTTTACAAATTGTCTTATGATTATGGTTGAAGTCATGGTATATGATTGACAATATGTTTTATATCTTTGTTGTTGCATTGGAAAAGGAAAAAAATGCCTAAGAAGTATCAAAATACCTCTACTGGTCCATCAACCCAAAATGACAAGAAGAAGAATGCTATTTAGAATGATGGATTAACAGAAAAGTTCATTGATATATGTATTGATAAAGTCAAAGCTTGTAATCGTCCAGAAACACATTTCAATAGATTAGAATAGGCTAATATAATTAAAAATTTTAATAAAAAAATTAGAAATCAATATGACTATAAATAATTCAAAAATAAATGAGATAGCCTGAAAGCAAACTAAAGTATTTGGATGAGATTGATAACAAAGAAAACAGGATTTAGATGGGATCCTGTTAGAAACACAATAAATACACCGGATGCATGGTGGAAAAAAAATGCAGATATAAATAATAGTACATTGATGTTTGTAAGATATTTTATATTATAATTCAAAAACTTCTATTGATAACTATATATCCATAACTTGTAGAAAATTCTTGATGTAGCTAAGTTTTAAGAACATGGTTTACAATATGTCATGAAGTTAGATAGGTTATTCAAAAATACTAGTGCCACAGGAAAGGGGGCCTTGGGCACCAACTTTACCAATACAAGGGGGTGTTGAGGGCATATTGAGAGAAGGTGAGGGGTTAGATGGAGAAATATTGATATGTTTAAGAACTTATGTGAATCGGATAAAGATCCTAATTTGATTGTACATGGAATTGATGACCTTTCTATTGATATGAATAATGTCAACCCTACTTCTGTATCTTATTCTATTTAGGAAAAAGAAAAGAAGAAAGTTAGTCCTACGAATCGGGATAACAAACATAAGAAAGTAGAGGATGTTGTGCAATTATCTCAGGACTTTAGTCACCTTGTCGATGTGTGAAGAGGAATATAATGCCATTTAGGATGACTGATGAGTTTAGATGTAACATCAATGAAGTAATGAAAATGGTGCAAGCAATGCCTAAGATGGGAGCATAATCCGAACTGCTTCTACTTGCTACCGAGGTGCTCCTTAAAAGAGAACATCGAGAGATATATGTAACCCTTTAAGATATCCATATTTAGATTGAATAGCTCAAGCAAATATCAAACCTACGAAAATAGTTCTTGATACATCATTATAGTGGTATATTTTTTACAGTTTTAATTAGAAATATTTATGTTGGAATTATGATGGATTACATGTATTCACTATAAGAAAGCTGAGATATACCATGTGAAAGATACATAGCTAAAGGCCTAAAAAACATGAGGATACACCTACACTCATGTTGGTACACACATTTAGTTAAACATAGATATGTCCGACGATGTATAGCTTATACCCACATTATTTCTTTCCGTGTTTATATCTCCTACTTTACCCATGTAACATTTAATGTAGGTGAGAATGTATATATGAGTATAGATCTAGTATACACCCTTTTTATTAAACGTGAGTAATTAAATATATAAGAATCAAAAATTCATAGGTGTTACCAAAACATGGGTATAAATAGATCTCTACGATCAATTATAAAATATGGATATATAATCAATTTTTAGACATTACTGTCCTATCTAATTTTAAAATATGAATCATCTATAATAATAAATAAAAATAAAAATGGTACATTAATAACTTATTTAAGTATCCCGTATCATTAAATAATATATAAAGATTGGTAGCTTTAAAGAGATGAAACAACTGCAAGTAAGATAATCTTTACTATTGTATTAAAGAAAACTGAACATACACAGTGGTAGTCTCAAAAAAAAAATTCAAACTACCTTTTTAGTTTCATCAAAATCTAAAGAACAAGACGATACACCATCAAATTTCTGAATATAAAAGAAAGTAAACACTAGAACTCAAAATATAAAATAAATGAGTTCTAACTGATCCCTTATATTTTATATATAAGTTCTAAGCTCACTTTTACTACACCAAAAAAAGAATAAAATAAAGTTAAATTGATAATAGTAAAAAGTTAACTTTATAAAATCTAAGAGTTCATTAACCTATGAAGCCATCAGCAAGATAATCCCTATCTTTCCTTGGCACTATCCATCATATCTCCAACCTGAATCTATAAAAGAAAGAAACGTTAAAAAACGATATAGTGCAGCATGTATTAAACACTACATCAATTGCATAAACATATATAAGCCTATATTATAAAATAATCCAGGTAGCATGCCCGGGCTATAGACATGAAGGTCTGCATCCTAGGTACATATTATCTGAATCTTATAGCCATAGAGGCTAGCAGGCTAGTGGATCTTCCATAAAATCATGCTAGACTTGAATGTATAAGAGAAAGGCTATTAAATCAACACATCACTACATGCTCAAGAAAATCAGTACTTTTAGATAGTTTTCTTGGTTATTTAATTTACATTATAGAGAAGCTTAAGCTAAGCAACTCTAATATTCAATTAACTCTATATCAAGGTGCAATAAACATCATAAAAATTATGAATATACATATTTCTTTAATTCCTTATATATAAGTCTCCGAGTTTAGAAAAAGAAGGCACATCAGAATACGTAAATATATTATATATGGCACAGCAAATTCTTCCATACCAGAATTGGAGTGGTGATGTGTTTAATCTATTTCAAACAAAAGTTGAAAGAAACACAGGCAAAATTAATATAAATAATCTAAGAACATGAAAATCAAAAAAAGATTTGACAAGGTGAACCTACATTTTGCCGGTTCTTTTTCAACAAGGATACAAGAAAGTTAACACTGAGTGTACATTCTGAAAAATCTGCTTTTCCTCTATTGAATAGTTACCCTCGATCAACAACACCCAACCTTTTTGAGTTGAAATTTCACCATAGCTTTTGTCTCATTAACTTTTGCCTCTGGGGATTCTTGATGAGTCGCCGACGTGGGAAACTTCCCTACAGGAGGAAATGTCAAGAATGTATATGAGAAATAAAGACATCATAAGTTTACAATGCATAGTATGTTAATATGTAAGAAATAGCAAAATAAAAAGGGTCAATTATTTTATTCATGCTTCACGTGGCTGGAGAAACTTAGTGCTTATGTGTTGAAAAAAATGATATTTTTCAAATGAATAGTGTGAAAAGAACATACTGTACATTGATATGGTGAGTTACATGATATTATAGTTTGATGCAAAACTAGTATAACTAAGCTCACCCTAGTAAAGATTACAATTTACCACCAGAGAATTGACTTCTAATACTAAATAATGCATGAAGTCTAATGCTTCTCATGCCTCTTTTCCATTTAATCTTGGGATTAGGACTAAGCAAGCATTTGCCAATAGAATTTTATATACTAATTTCATGTCCATTACCAGAAAAATGTTATGTAACTTTTTCACTAGGCATTACCAGGCAGACAGATATATGGTCTATCCTACAGAATTGATTTCTCATTGACATATATCTTATAGAATGGTAATGGTGCCAAAACAAAATAATATTTTTCAGTGCCTACTCCCATATTTTGGTATAATTGAAATTTATTTTTTACATAAGTTAGTGCCATAAATAAATCTTCTGAAAGGTGCAGCAAATTTGTGGATCAAAAGAGATTTTTCTTTTTTTGAAAAAAAGGAACAAACACAAAATTACTTTACATGTGCAATTTATGAAATTTTTAGGCATTAGCATTCAAGTCAACCCATGTCAAATTGCTTCCAGAAAAACTCTAACGTAGACATGAATGGAAGTGCTTGCCTGCTTTGTTGAGACCAAGACCAAGAAGATGAGGAATCTGCTTAATGATCTTCTCTGATGCTATGAAAGTATGGTACTTCTTAGCAAGTTTTTTGACCAGCTTCTTGTTTTTGTTCCTTTTTTTTTTTTAGTGCTTCAACATCCACATGGTCAAGCCCTATTTTCTCTGCCTGCAGAAAACGTAATTAGACATTAGTACCATCTTTTGTTGCTACAAATTGAAGTTAATGAAAATATGAGCTGCCAGATGTTTTCACTTTGGCACTTTGGAATCAAAAGATATAATGCAGATATAGTTTACAAGTCATAGAGATTGCAAATTTAGTAAACGAAACAAGCTTTGCCACTCAGCATAGTTGATAACTGAAGTGAAATACATGAATCAAAAATCACATGGGGCAGAGCTACCTCAAAATGATTTTTCTTTAAATAACCTAATGTATTAAAATAAAAAAAATATAAAAAAATTTTAAATTAAATTAATAGATTCGATCTAATTTTAAGTTGATCCAAATATATTAAATCCAACCAATTTATTCTAATAAGATAACTTAATCAAACTCAATTATAATCTGTTGAAAACAATGTGACTTAATAGTAGGGGAATAATTTGTCGCACCTTAAGGATGATAATAGATCTCTATAATCCAAAAATCTAACTCAAATTTTAATCAAATTTTTATATTAGCATTCTACTTATTTTAGATTTAGATCGAATTTGAAATTAAAAAATATGATCCGAATGAAATTCACATTTGGATTCAGATCCATTTGGATATTTGAATTCAAAAATCTAAAATCTAATTAAAATTTTTTTTTATTGATAATTTTTTAAAAATAAATATAAAATTTTATTTGGAAGTTCAAAATACGATTCAAGTCCAATCTAATTTTTTAGATTTGGCTAGCTTTCTTCAAGTCAGAGTCGGATCCAGATCTCACCTAGTGTATTCGTATTCAGACTCAGATCTAGATTTTGACAAGCAAGTTTGGTTTCTGACTTAGATTCTTATAAGATTCGTTTCAAGGATGACCCATTGCCATCCCTATCCAATCTACTATAGTTAATTTAATATTAATTTATTTAATTTATTTTAAATTATATTAAATTATTTAATATAATCTATTAAACTTAAATTTATATAATTTGCTATAAATATATTTTTATTAAGTAGTCTGACTCTAAGGTATCCAATTCTAACATATTTTAGCAAATTGACTGATTAGTTTATTAGTCAATTTTAGAGTGGCCAATTCTTTAGGAACCTCAATCAAGGGTGAAGTTAGAGCAGCCAAATAGAAAAATATGGTGGCAATAGGAAAGCTTAGTCAATAGATAAGGATTTTGACTTAATTCATATATAAGGGTTTAAATGATATAAATATCTTATTAATCATAATATATATAAGATTTGATTAGGCTTTGATGAATAAGGTAGTGGACATATTATCCAAGAATTTTAAATTCAAATCTTTTCATCCACCCATTATAAGTTTATTTCATAAAAAAATATATTTTAGATTTTATTTTTCAAAACTTGTGATGCTAATTTCTGATGGATTATCCATCATAGATTTTATTTTTAAACTTATGACATCAATTTCTAACGGATTATCCATTATAAAATATATTTCTATTTGTTAAAATATTACTGACCATCTTTCCATTATAAATAATTATTTTAATAATTTTAAAATTTTTAAAATTATATTTTTGATAGAAATTTTTATCAAAAAAATTACTGACAAATAATTTATCACTAAATCGATAACAAATATTTTTGATATATATTTTTTTAATATTTTTAATATTTTTTAATGAATTTTCTAATAGTTAATCCATCAAAAGTTTATCAGAGATTTTGAGATATATCAATTATATTTTATTACTATTTTTTAATAAAAATCTATCAATAATCAGTCAGAAATTTCTAACGGGTCATGTCTATCAGTAAATTTCATTAGTGAAACTCTTATTTCTAGTAGTGTCCCTCCTAAGGCCACAAATGGATTGGATTGACCCGTGACTCGATCCGATCCAACCTGTATATATATAGACCCGATCCGAACCATTTTAAAGAATCCATGGATCTGGATCGGGTTCTAAAATTAGACCCATTTCATTTTTTAGATTGGATCTAAATTTACTGAATTTTAATCCAACCCGACCTAACCCGATCCGATCCATGAAGAATTTTGGATTGATTTGAGTCTTGATATAAATGACCAGACCCGACCTAATTCAAATCCAATATGAGATCTAAATTAAAATTAGTATATTTATTCATCTAACATTATAGAAGTGATGGAAGCATACTCATTTAAAAATGGATAAAATAGAATTCTCTGACTTCTTCCTACCTTCATTCATCCAAATTTTATACACAGGCTGAAAAAAAACCAAGATTTTATCGACCAAAGATTATTGATTGTCATCACTAGCTTTTAAAATTATGTTAAATATCTTGATACTCCTTTTTACATGCTCTCATTAGTTGTGTCTTGGTACCCATTTTAGCTTCATAGACTTCATTAGAAACATCAATATGAATAAGAACATAAGTAGAACTAGATATGGATTAAGAATAAGTAAAAGATTTAATATTTGCTTAACATTCTGAAAATTGATACATAAGCCAACAATTATAATCTAGATTCGAACCAATTTGGATCCAAACTGAACCCCTATTTCATGGATCAAAGCTAGATTATACCGGAACCCGCTCGATCCAAATGACTCATTGGGTCGAGAAATTTGATCATGGACCCAACCTGATCCAACATGATCTTCTATTGGATTGGATTTGGATCGAATATTTAGACTCGATCAAGAAATTGGGTCGGATTAGGATCACATAAGACCCAATCCGACTTGACCCATTTTCATTCCTAGTCCCTCCACAAGGTCTAATCCAAGCGATAGGGCGTCGAAATTTTTATTGCTGGAATGGATAGTAATTTTATTATTTTACTTAATCAAGAAAGATGGGGTTGGTGCTTTTTTTTTTTTTAAATTTTGGTGCTCCTCTCTTGGCACCGGTCACTTTCCTTCAATACTTAGTATATTTTATAACAGATTTGAGTATATTTTATAACAGATTTGAGTTATCCACATTTATGTATTAGTAGATTTCATTTACTTACATTTAATTATTGAAATATAAGTTAAAAATTAATTATAATATTTTCATGTTTGACAAACATCGGTATATGTAATATTTTTTTTCGAATTTGATCTTTTATCTATGTATGTATTTTACGTGACTAAAAAGCATGAATGTATGCAACTTTTCTTGTAGTAATTCATGTTATGTCTTTGACAATGTATTATGAATTTTATGAATATTATGGATATTATGGGTGATATACATTAGTATTTTATATTATTTATGCTATTTATATTTTATGTCTCGGTGTTATATATTGTTTAATTTTTTGTCATGGATGTTTTATTTTTTTGTATAATATTTTTTGTACATATATGGATAACATTGACAATAGTTCTGAAGAGTATTATTCTAGTGAAGATGAGATAGTTCATGATGTTGAACTTGATGTATTAATGACTGCAACCGCTAGTATGGTAACCAAATATTATACAAAGTATATTGACTTGTAGGACCTCTTATCAAATTGAATATAGATTTATATTAGAGATTATTCAAGGCAATCTAGATAGATGTCAACAATAATTTAGAATGGAGAAATGTGTTTATTGATCTTTGCAAGGAATTGAAAGTTATATGTGGTTTGAAAGCTTCTAGAAATATTTCTGTTGAGGTGTTAGTAGCCATGTTTTTTATGATTTCAAGACATGGGTTTGGCAATAGGATGGTTCAAGAAAGATTTTAACATTTAAGAGAAATGGTTAGTAGACATTTTACCCTTATCTTAAATATTGTTATTATTGGGGATAAATTCCGCTTCTGTCGAAGTCCAGTCTGATGCTTAGCCTAATGTAACCGATAATCATAAAAAAGCTTCAATCGAAAATTCTTTCTCCAATGGTCGAATCCCAGTCGATCTCCTCCAGCGGTCGAACTCATTCAGTAGTCGGGCCCCTCCAGTGGTCGAACTCTTTCTGGATCTCTCATTCAGACGGATGTCTCTAGGAGTTGAACTCCTTCCGAACTTCTTCCTCAGTCGAACTTCTCTAGAAGTCGAACTCCTTCCGGACCTCTCCTTCAATCGAATGCCTAGAGGAGCCGAACTCCTTTCGGACCTCTTTTTTTGTCGGATGCCTCCAGAAGCCGAACTTCTTTCGGACTTCTCCCTCTATTGGATGCCTTCAGGAGCTGAACTTCTCCTAAAATTCTTCTTCAGTTAAATTCCTCCAGAAGCCGAATTCCTTTCGAACTTCTTCTTCAGTCGGATTCCTCCAGGAGTTGAACTCCTTACGAATTTTTTCTTCAGTCGAATTTCTACAGGAGCCGAACTCCTTCCAAATTTCTCCTTTAATCAGATTTCTATAGGAGCCAAACTTCTTTCGGACCTTTTCTTCAGTCAGATTCCTATAGGAGCCAAACTTCTTTCAGATTTCTTCTTCATTCGAATTCCTCCAGAAGCCGAACTTCTTCCAAATTTTTTCTTCAGTCCAATTTCTCTAGAAGCCAAACTCCTTTCGAATTTCTTCTTCAGTCTGATTCCTTTAGGAGTCAATTTTTTTTTAGATTTTTTCTTCAGTCAAGTTTCCTTTATGAGTCCAAACTTCTCTAAAATTGATGTATGTCAAAGCTCTTCACCAACCAACGTCTGCTTCCTCCGAACTTTAATTATTAAATCTCAATGAACGACCACATTATGGCAACGAACACCTCTCTCCATAATATACTCCATGTGGTCCCGAGCGGCCCACTATCGAATGATTACGACCATCACTATCAATCTGCTATAGACTCCATCTATAAAAGGAATTCTCTAGATACGTTTTCTCTAAGCTCTCTTCTTCTTTTTAAAATTCTGCTGAATTCTTGCCTGAGCACTCTATTTCTGTTGGTCAGAAGAGCTGACTTGATCATCGGAGGGTCCTGTCGGAGCCACCACCACCGACTCCAAATGAAATTTTATTTTGCAGGTCACCAGCAGCGACCTCTTCTTCCTCAATTTCAGCTCGATCTGACATCAACCAGATTTTGCACTAATAAAATTAGCGCTAGAGGAAGGACCCTCTATTTCTGAGATATCTTTATTCTTAAAGTAGTGCTCAACCAATCCTTTGGATCTTCTTCTCCAAGATCCATCTCCATTCTCTCCCTCAATCCTAAGAAATACCTCCAAAGAAGATGACTATCTAAAGATCTACCACTTCTACCATCAGATCTATGCCAAATCCATCTATTCCTACTCCATCATCAGCACTTCAACCTCCTCCTCCATCGGTGGTCATGATAGATCTGAAGCAGTTCAACCTGCTGCTGCAATAGATTCAGAACCTCATCGAGATGGTGCAGGCCATGCGGTAGCCTACGGTAGCAATTCTATCAAAAAACCCACCATCAGAATGTCAGAAATCGATCCCAAGAAAGAGCACTTGGGCTAGCATACCCATCGCCATTGGAAAGAAAAAATAAAGAGCAGAGGATCCTTATTCGGATCGTGATTCTTCTCTGAAAAAAATCTTCTCCATCTATAATTGAAAGCCTTCCAAAGTTTGCGATCGAGATGACGTCCTTGATCAAAAACTATGGAAGATAGATCGATGGATTGAGGAGCTCAGCCACGTCATCCCGGCTCACCATGACAATGTTCGCATCGATCTTTCTTTCTCTTTTCGAATTATGCAAAAGTTCATTCCATCGAACTTTGAGCTACCTCCGATTTGAAAGCTACGATGGAATCTCTGATTTGATCGATCATCTAGAGGCCTTTCGGACTATGATGCTGCTCCATAGCACATCAGATGCCATCTTATGATGAGCTTTTTCATCTACCTTGAAAGGAGCAGTAAGAAACTGATACTCAACGTTGAAGTCGGATGCGATCTTCTCCTTTGACCTAATGAGCCATCAGTTTGTGGCTCACTTCATCAGCAATCGATGTCCATGTTGAGGTCCGAATTTTCTAATGAATATCAGAAAGGATCGAATGAAATTCTTCAGTATCGCTAGTAGAAGGCCGAATGAAGTTCGACCATGCTCTCGAACTCTTTCCGAGCGTGAGCGAGCCCAAACTCCTTTCCGAGCTCATCATTAAAGAAGCCCTAATGGAAGGGCGCGAAGAAGTTCCTCCTAGAAGATTTCACAATTATGCCCCCCTCAATGCTCCACAAACGTTGGTCTGAAGCAAGAGAAGATCAGCCAAGGGCGCTATCACAGCTAGAACCATCAATGAGGAAGGAATAATAAGAAGATCGGCCGTCTCTCGGCATCATCAATACTATCTCTGAGGGGCTTAGTACTTCGACGAGCCGCCATCTCTCAACCTTAGAGTCAGAAGAAGCTTGCCCCAAATTGAAAAGATCCATATAAAGTAGAGAAGATCGTCCAGCTCGAAACTTATCATCTGAAAGAGCTCGGAGGAGCAACGCTCCCACAACCTTGAAACTCAGAGAATCTGAGAATGTACTATCAATAATTTTTCTCAATAAAACTCATCCATTTCAACAATATTATTTCTCGGTGCAAAACTATGTGACGATAGAAAAGAAGTAAATAATAGTGATCATGTTAGAAATAGGAGAAGAACCTCATCCTAACATGAGCAAGTCGAAGATCTCGTTCATTTTAGATGAGATAAGAAAAGAGGCCCTGACAATGGCTCTTATATATCAGTCCGTTAGAAACAGGAGGAGAATCTCATCCTAATGTGAGCAAAGTCGAAGATCTCATTTATTTTAGATGAGATGGGGAAAGAGACTCTGACAATGATCCTTATGTACCCCTACAATCCATTAGGAATAGAAGAAAAATCTCATCCTAACGCAAGCAAAGTCGAAGGCCTCATTCATTTTAGATGAGATGAGGGGAGAGGCCCTGACAATGGTTCTTATGCATCCCTATAATCTATTAAAAATAGGAGAAGAACCTCATCCTAATGCGAGCAAAGTCGAAGACCTTGTTCATTTTAGATGAGATAGAGAAAGAGATCCTGACAATGGTCCTTATGTGCTCCTATAGTCCGTTAGGAATATGAGGAGAACCTCGTCCTAACGTGAGCAAAATCGAAGATCTTGTTCATTTTAGATGAGATGAGAAGAAGAGATGTGTTAGATATATATACCCTAGAAGTCAGAATTGGCTGACACTTGTAATACACTTCTAGGGGCAAAATTATAATTTTGACTATTATCAATAAAATGGGTTATTTTCTATCACATATGTGTATTTAGTGTCTGTGATACATCCTTTGAGTTAATGATAATGATAATTCATATTTTTAAGAGTTAAAAATTTAAGACATGAATAATCATTATTAACTCATAAAATACTTTCGACCATAGGATCATCACGAGGATGGTGATTGATCCGGAAGGTTGGTGTACAATCGCTTCTCTTTAGTAGATGAGTCTTGAGTCTACGGTGTGGAGACACCGGAGCGAGAGTACAGATACTCGTTAGAGAACGAGGGCACTGAGCGTGACCACCTCGAGTAGTCATTAGGAAGTCTACCTTCTCGTCAATGACTGACTCGATGCTGCAGTAGTGTGTCTGGTTCTTTGACCTGAGGTGCATCGACAGTTCACCTTGAGGGTGTTATAGTTTGACTACACCATTACTCGGTCTCCTAGCCATACGAAACCCTGAGGTGTATGTTGGCTATAGCATGTTCATTGTAGGAACTGGATTGCATCAAGATGGAATCTATCTACCTCGGTGGTAGAGGAGCAGCCCTATGATGATCATGAGAATCAAGTCCAGAAGCCCATGGCCATGGCAGAGTGAAATAATAGAAAGAGTTTCTATTTAGCTTTTCACATCGGACTTGAATCGAATGATTACATCATATGACAGAGACTAGGGTTTGACGAGTTCACCTTAACCCTAATCTGATCGGGGCTCAAGATAGAAGAACTTAATCACACAGGTAGCTGCACCAAGAGGTTCGCATTCAGCTCTGATGGGTTGCCACCATATACTGCTAGGTGTCACTGGTGGATTTTGGGAGCAATTAGAATGATTTAGATGATCGATCATTCTAGCTGTTCGAATCAGAAGAGTTCTGATCCATCGAAAGAAGTTTCGATGATGTCGATGATAGAGATCATGACATATCCCATTACCATACAGAACTAAACCTAACTGGATCACACAAACAAGGGTTTGAATCTGGTGATCATCAATTGAACTGATCCAGTTCAATTGATCTGAATGAGATTCAATTAGGTTCAAGAAAATCGTGCTAGCACTCGATTGAACCTAACGTTCTTCTTTTACTATCATAAATAGTTGTCCTGACTGAGCCAAAGGAGTTTGTGCTCGATCAGAGGCCTTCACTTTGTCTGACTGGAGCTTGTCCAAGTCAGAAAAGGTTGTCTTATTTTGTAAGATATTACCTACCATTTTTGGTCACCTACCATTTCTTCGTCCTTTGACTTTGGTCAAAAGTTGACCTTTGACTGGTCAAATGTTGACCATTGACACTTTGACTTTTGTCCACATGTCATGCACCTATTGGAGAGCTGGTGGGGGCTTGTCCCCCTGCCAGAACCTAGCAAGAAGGAGGGCGCACGCCACCCTTAGCGTGTGCCCAAGTTGGAGGTGCCCAGGAGTCCCTGTTGGATAGGGACTCCATCTTCCTTTTGGATTTCGATTAGAGTTCTCCTAAGAACCAACTTTGACTGGTCTTAGGCGCCATCTAAGGAGGAATCCAAGGGACTCTATTTCCACCAATCAGATTTAGATCTGATTTCACAAAGGATTGTGATTGGTTGGGAAGAAGAGGAGTTGGATCACGCTTAGTCTATAAATAAGACCCTACGCCCAACTCAAGGAGCATCTATAATCTAAAAATTTCCCACGCCCAAGGCTTCCTCTCCTCTTCTCCTCTATGCCAAAACATCTTCTCCCTCTCCTCTCCATGCCCAAAAGTGGTTTGGGTTCTTGGTTGGTGTAATCCAGATGAGAGAAAGACGACTGAAAGCTAGAAGGCTGCGCTGCTGCAAAGGACAACTGCTGATTTTCGAAAGGTGTTTTGAAGATCCTCCAGATCAGATCCAGATCTAATTTTTGGAGATGTGATAGAGAAGAAGAGGATCTCTAGATCTAGCCTAAGTGGATATCGATAGAGGCTAGACACTTACGTGGCTAGATCGAGAACCTTCCGCTGCTTACAGGATCATCAACGGGTAATAGGATTACCCACTTCAAGGTAAATTAAATTTAATTTAATTTATCTAAATTTATTTTAATTATTAAAATAATAAGAATCAGATCTAAAATATCTTAGATCTGATTTGGATCAAAGAAAAAAATTTTTGAAATATATCTCTTGATCTGATCAGATCTGAACGAACCTGATCCAAAAAATCAGGATTTTCCTTCAACTGGTATCAGAGCCAAGGTTCTAAAAGTATTTAGATCTAATTTTAAATTTATTTTAATTAAAAAATAAATGATTTTAGATGTCACATGAGATGTGATCAGATCTAAAATCAGAAAAAATTAAAATTAAATAATTTGGATCTAAGATTAGAAAATATGCATGACTAGTTCTAAAATAGAATAGTTCTATAGAATAGTCTTGCATGTTTTCAATTTAATTTGATTAAATCATATTTTAGATCTATTTATTTATTATTTTTTGATATTATAATTATTATAATAATATCTAAAAAATAATAAATAAAAATTATTTAATTTTAAACATCATATGAGATATGATTGATGCATGTCTAGACTAGTTGTAGAATAGTTCTACATAGTTATCTAGATTAGAATTTATTTTGATTAGATCAATTTAAATCTAATTTTTTAGATTATTATGAGATAATTTAGATCTGAAAATATGCATGATTTGATACATGAGATGTATGCAAAATATGCCATGATTAGATCTAATTTGTATATGAGATATATGATATAGATCTAAAACTATTTTGTAGTATTGCATGTTCCTGATTAAGGCGTTCCTCTTGGCCGTCCGGTCATAAGAATGAAGAAGGGTTTAAAAGGCCCTCTCTTCCCATTCGATGGGGTGTTCTTATGACGTGTAGGGGTGCTGCGCATTCGTCCTTAATCAGAAATCCAAAACTTACTTTCTGCAAAATCCTAGATCCTGAAACCCTAGGATTTATTGTGCATATTTTGTTTATGAACCCTACTTAATTAAGAATTAAGATTATGAATATTAATTAGGTCTAAAATTGAGAATTTCAGATCTAAGACATATTCATAATACTGGGTTCGGGCTTGGGTAGCTCAATTAGGTCTAAGCGGTTGATCAAACCGAATCAAGAGTTGGTTAGATGGGATCAACAATGCTTAAATTGACCAGCCTAATAGGATTAAGTCTGGGTCAAGATCGAGTCACGATCAAGCAAGACCTAATTAGGCTCAGAGGTTAGAGTCTGGATTGTAGGCTAACCCAATTGGTTCTGGCTCAATAATTTGGTGTCTAAGGTAAGTTTGGCACATACGATCCGACTGATTTTTAATTGGGAAGCTACTCGACCTGAATGCATTCTTGTACGAGTTAATGGCATATCCCTTCCACCGATCTCACTTACCTGGCCATATCTGTTGACACAGTTCTGATCTGAGGTGGTCAATAATCCGAGCTAACCCATGCCACTAGGTTAGTCATAATTGTTATGACTATGATAAGTCTAGTTTAATGAGACCTGAATCAATTCTTCCTAAGAAAAGATTAAGTCTGAGGTCTTCCACCATTGTAGATGTGCGGGCCCTTCTAGGGGTTGATTGTTCTCGGCTGGATACAGTGGCTCAGTTGCACCGAAAAGATGCAACCATGTCTATTAGGCATTGGATGCTATGGGCTGGAGGATGAGTTGGGCTCAATATTTTAGGATACGGTGAGAGACTCAATTAGAAATTCCAGTCTGTGCAAATGGTGGGTCTGACTTAACTAAGGAGTGGATCAATATTCGGATACGGTGAGATTCATGAATTAGAGACCAAGTTTGGGTGCACCATGATTAGAGAATCATTGAACAAGAGTTGTTCACTCATTGGCTAACCCATCACCAATAACTGTTAGGTGAGGTGATGAGTCAGTTGGTGAGACCGCACCACCCACTAGAAATCATTAATCGTGGAGATTTTCACATCTCTACAGAGGGAGTGTAGGGATCCAAGAAAATAGTGGAAGCTAATTTATTTAAAAATAAAATTTTTAAATAAATTGGTCAAGTCATAATTACAGTATCTAACTAGAATCTTTGACTCTCTACAGGAAAAATGTCTGCGTCCAACCCATTGGCACGTATCCTGGACACACATAGACTGACCGGAACCCAATTATAAAGATTGGCTCAGGAACTACAAAATTAGTTTTGGGTTCTAAGAAGTTAACCCATGTATTGGATCCAGGACCCTCCCACCTTACCAGCCCGTCCATCCACTGAACAGAGAGCGTCTCTGAAAAAATGGATAGACGAAGATAATAAGGCCAGATATTACATGTTGGGCTCGATGTCTGATGAGCTCCAGCGCCAACATGAAGATATCGGAACTGCTCGCCAAATGTTGGCTCACCTGCAAGAGATGTTTGGTGAACAGAGTCGCGCAGCCAAGTATCAAGTCACGAAATGACTTTTTAAGGCTAAGATGCGTGATGGGCAGTCAGTCCAAGATCACTGTCTGATAATGATCAAGGACTTGGAAGAGCTTGAGAAGCTCGGTGTGAAGTTAGACTTGGATCTGCAGAATGATATTATTCTGCAATCCTTGACTGATGCATATGGGCAATTCATCATGAATTACCACATGCATAAACTTCAAAATTTCCTTGGCCGAATTAATGAATATGCTGGTTACCGCTGAGCTTTCTATGAAAGGTTCTAAAGGCTCAGTTCTTGCTATGGAACGGACTTCTTCCAAAAGAAAGTCTTATGGAAAGAAAAAGAAGTCTGTGAAAAAGCAAAAGGTGGAAGGATCAAAGAAGAAGAAGGCAGAATCGAAGAAGAAGGCCGATGTCAAAGGAAAGTATTTCCATTGCAACAGCGACGGCCATTGGAAGCGGAACTGCCCTACTTACCTGGCCACCCTGAAGAACAAGAAGGAAGGTCCTTCTGGAGGTATGCTCGTTATTGAGTCTAACCTTACGGTTTCTTCTGCATCCAGTTGGGTGCTTGACTCTGGTTCTAGTGCTCATCTGTGCACTTCATGCAGGGTCTTGAGGATAGCAGGAGGCTGAGGGATGGAGACATGATCCTACGCATCGATAATGGAGCAAGAGTTGCTGCAGTAGCCGTGGGAACATACCCTCTTCGATTACCATCTGGTTTAGACTTAGTTTTGAAAGACTGTTATTATGTGCCTGCAGCTAGCAGGAATTTGATTTCTGTTTCATGCTTAGCACTAAGAAGGCTATGTGATTACCTTCTTTAAGGACCATTGTAACATTCTTTATGAAAGAAATAAAATTGCAAATGGTTTTCTTATTAACGGTCTTTATCAGCTACATATTGATGTACCTGTTCTAACTATCGAGCAAAACGTGAATGCCAAACGACCTAGGGATAGTCCAAATGATAGGTATCTATGGCACCTAAGATTAGGTCATATAGCAGAAGATAGGATCAACAAATTGGAGAAAAATGGGCTATTGAGTCCATTGACTTCCGAGTCATATCCAACTTGTGAATCTTGTCTTCAAGGCAAAATGACTAAACTTTCTTTTGTAGGACATGGGGAAAGGGCCACAGATCTTCTTGCCCTAGTACATACTGATATGTGCAGTCCATTTGATATACCAGCTAGAGGTAATTTTGTCTACTTCATTACCTTTATCGATGATCTATCTAGGTATGGGTATGTGTATCTTATGAGACACAAGTCTGAAGCTTTTGAAAAGTTCAAAGAATTCAGACATGAAGTAGAAAAACAAACTAAAAAATCCATTAAGGTTCTTCGATCAGACTGAGGAGGTGAATACCTTAGCCAAAAATTCCTAGACTATCTCAAGAAAAATGGCATAGTCTCTCAATGGAGTCAGAAATTGACTCGATGCACTCAAACCAAGTCTAGACCTTGGTAGATCCACCAGAAGGTATAGTACCTATTGGGTGTAAATGAATCTTCAAGAGAAAGATTGGTGCAGATGGAAATATGGAGACATTCAAGGCTAGACTAGTGGTAAAAGGTTATAGTCAATGCGAAGGCATTAACTATCAGGATATCTTTTTTTCAATGGTTATGCTAAAATCCATCCGCACATTGCTTGTCATTGTAGCTTATTTCGATTATGAAATATGACAAATGGACGTGAAAACGGCATTCTTGAACGGATATCTTGAGGAAGATATCTATATGGAACAGCCACTAGGTTTTACATTCAGTGATACTGATCACAAGGTTTGCAAGCTGTAAAGGTCCATATATGGACTTAAGCAAGCATCTCGGAGCTGGAACACTCGTTTCAATGATGTGATCAAAATATTTGATTTCATCAAAAATGAAGAGAAATCGTATGTCTTTAAAAAGGTCAGTGGGAGCGCTATTGTCTTCCTTATATTGTACGTGGATGACATCCTCCTTATTGAAAATGATATTCCCATGTTAACGACGGTCAAAATATGGTTGTCCAAGAAATTCTCCATGAAAGACCTAGGTGAAGCATCCTTTATTCTAGGAATTAAGGTCTATAGGGATAGACCGAATAGGATGCTAGGACTTTCACAGAAGATGTACATAGAGAAAGTACTAAAGAGGTTTAGTATGAAAAACTCTAAGAGGGGATTAATACCCTTCAGACATGGTATTCATCTTTCCAAGAAGATGTGCCCTAGCACACCTGAGGAAATAGAACGCATGAGCAAGATCCCTTATGCTTCTGCAATAGGGAGCCTCATGTATGCCATGCTATGTACACGACCTGATATAGCCCATGCTGTGAGTGTCACAAGCAGATATCAGTCAAATCCAGGTGAAGAACACTGGACTTCTGTGAAATGTATCCTTAAGTACTTAAGAAGAACTAAGGATATGATGTTGGTCTTTGGTAACGGAGAACTCCAAGTCCAGGGATACACAGACTCGGATTTCATGTCCGATATAGATGATCGAAAGTCGACATCTGGGAGTCTATTTGTGTGCAATGGTGGTGCTGTCAGTTGGAAGAGTTTCAAGCAAATCGTGATAGCAGATTCCACCATGGAAGCAGAATATATCGCTGCATCAGAGGCTATGAAGGAAGCATTCTGGTACAAGAAGTTTGCTGCAGAAATTGGAGTAATGCCATCAGATGCCATTCCTCTATACTGCGACAACAATGGCGCCATAGCCCTTGCTAAGGAGCCAAGGTCTCACCAGAAATTCAAGCACATTGAGCGGTGATACCACCTCATCCGCGATTACCTCGAGAAAAATTATGTCGAGGTCAAGAGAGTCAACTCCGCAGATAATGTGGCAGATCCACTTACAAAGCCGTTGGGCCAGCAGAAGATCGAAGCCCACCTTGAGAAGATGGGACTTAGACTTGTAGCCAATTGGCTTTAGGATAAGTGGGAGATTGTTAGATATATGTGCCCTAGAAGCCAGAATTGGCTGACACTTGTAATACACTTCTAGGGGCAAAATTATAATTTTGACTATAATCAATAAAATGGGTTATTTTCTATCACATATGTGTATTTAGTGTCTGTGATACATCCTTTGAGTTAATGGTAATGATAATTCATATTTTCAAGAGTTGAAAATTTAAGACATGAATAATCATTATTAACTCATAAAATGCTCCCGACCATAGGATCATCACGAGGATGGTGATTGATCCGGAAGGTTGGTGTACAATCGCTTCTCTTTAGTAGATGAGTCTTGAGTCTACGGTGTGGAGACACCGGAGCGAGAGTACAGGTACTCGTTAGAGAACGAGGGCACTGAGCGTGACCACCTCGAGTAGTCATTAGGAAGTCTACCTTCTCGTCAATGACTGACTCGATGCTGCAGTAGTGTGTCTGGTTCTTTGACCTGAGGTGCATCGGCAGTTCACCTTGAGGGTGTTATAGTTTGACTACACCATTACTCGGTCTCCTAGCCATATGGAACCCTGAGGTGTATGTTGGCTATAGCATGTTCATTGTAGGAACTGGATTGCATCAAGATGGAATCTATCTACCTCGGTGGTAGAGGAGCAGCCCTATGATGAATCATGAGAATCAAGTCCAGAAGCCCATGGCCATGGTAGAGTGAAATAATAGAAAGAGTTTCTATTTAGATTTTCACATTGGACTTGAATCGAATGATTACATCATATGACAGAGACTAGGGTTTGACGAGTTCACCTTAACCCTAATCTGATCGGGGCTCAAGATAGAAGAACTTAATCACACAGGTAGCTGCACCAAGAGGTTCGCATTCAGCTCTGATGGGTTGCCACCATATACTGCTAGGTGTCACTGGTGGATTTTGGGAGCAATTAGAATGATTTAGATGATCGATCATTCTAGCTGTTCGAATCAGAAGAGTTCTGATCCATCGAAAGGAGTTTCGATGATGTCGATGATAGAGATCATGACATATCCCATTACCATACAGAACTGAACCTAACTGGGTCACACAAATAAGGGTTTGAATCTGGTGATCATCAATTGAACTGATCCAGTTCAATTGATCTGAATGAGATTCAATTAGGTTCAAGAAAATCGTGCTAGCACTCGATTGAACCTAACGTTCTTCTTTTACTATCATAAATAAGTTGTCCTGACTGAGCCAAAGGAGTTTGTGCTCAATCAGAGGCCTTCACTTTGGTCTGACTGGAGCTTGTCCAAGTCAGAAAAAGGTTGTCTTATTTTGTAAGACATTACCTGCCATTTTTGGTCACCTGCCATTTCTCGTCCTTTGACTTTGGTCAAAAGTTGACCTTTGATTGGTCAAATGTTGACCATTGATACTTTAACTTTTGTCCACATATTACGCATCTATTGGAGAGCTAGTGGGGGCTTGTCCCCCTACTAGAACCTAGCAAGGAGGAGGGCGTGCGCCACCCTTGGCATGTGCCCAAGTTGGAGGCGCCCAGGAGTCCCTGTTGGACAGGAACTCCATCTCCTTTTTGGATTTTGATTAGAATTCTCCTAAGAACCAACTTTGACTGGTCTTAGGCATCATCTAAGAAGAAATCCAAGGGACTCTATTCCCACCAATCAGATTTAGATCTGATTTCATAAAAGATTGTGATTGGTTGGGAAGAAGAGGAGTTGGATCACGTTTAGTCTATAAATAAGACCCTGTGCCCAACTCAAGGAGCATCTATAATCTAAAAATTCTCCACGCCCAAGGCTTCCTCTCCTCTCCTCCTCCATGTAAAACATCTTCTCCCTCTCCTCTCCACGCCCAAGAGTGGTTTGGGTTCTTGGTTGGTGCAATCTAGACGAGAGAAAGGCGACTGAAAGCTAGAAGGCTGCGCTACTGCAAAGGACAACTGCTGATCTTCGAAAGGTATTTTGAAGATCCTTCGGATCAGATCCAGATCTAATTTTTGGTGATATGATAGAAAAGAAGAGGATCTCCAGATTCAGTCCGAGTGGATACCGATAAAGGCTAGGCACTTGCGTGGCTAGATCCAGAACCTTCTATTGCTTACAGGATCATCAACAGATAATAGGATTATCCACTTCAAGATAAATTTAATTTAATTTAATTTATCTAAATTTATTTTAATTATTAAAATAATAAGAATCAAATCTAAAATATCCTAAATCTGATCTGAATCAAAGAGAAAAAGTTTTGAAATATATCTCTTGATCTGATCAGATTTGAACGAACTTGGTCTGAAAAATTAGGATTTTCCTTCAATAAGATCTCCGAGCTTCTATATCAACAGGAGATAAGATCTTCTTCAATCTCAACTGGAGATAAGATCTTCCTCGAGCTTCAACATCTACGTCAACAAGAGATAAGATCTCCTTCAATCTCGACTGAAGATAAGATCTCCCTCGAGCTCCAATCATTCAATAGAAGATATGATCTCCTTCAACCTCGGTTGGAGATAAGATCTCTCTCGAGCTCCAACTCTTCAAAAGGAGATATGATCTTCTTCAACCTCGACTGAAGATAACATCTTCCTTGAGCTTCAGCTTCAACTTTAACTTCATCCTCGACTGGAGATAAGATCTCTTCCGAGCTTCAACTTCAACGTCAACCTCGGCTGTAGATAAGATCTCCCTCTGAGCTTCAACCTCAACGATGTAGAGCCCGAAAAAAGACTTCGACAGTCGCTTTTTTATATCCATTCCTTCGAATTTCAAACTCGAAAGTAGAGAAACTATTGTTGGGGATAAATCTCACTCCCATTGAAGTTCAGTCTGATGCTTAGCCTAATACAACCAGTAATCATGGAAGAGTTTCAATTAAGAATTCTTCCTCCAATGGCCGAAACCCCGTCGATCTCTTTCAATGACCGAACTCATTTAGTAGTCAGACCCCTCCAGCAGCCAAACTCTTTTCGGATCTCTCCTTCAGATGGATGTCTCCAAGAGCCAAACACCTTTCGGACCTCTCCTTCAGTCAGATGCCTAGAGGAGCTGATCTCCTTTCGGACCTCTTCTTTTGTTGGATGTTTTTAGGGGCCGAACTCCTTTCAGACCTCTTCTTCTATCAGATGCCTCCAGGAGCTAAACTCCTCCTAAAATTCTCCTTCAGTTAAGTTTCCTCAGGAGCCAAACTCCTTTCAGACTTCTCCTTCAGTCGGATTCCTCCAAGAGCCAAACTTCTTCCAGATCTCTCCTTCAGTCGGATTCCTAAGAAGCCGAACTCCTCCCAGATTATTTTTTTCATTCGGATTCCTTCAGAAGCCAAACTCCTTCCAGATTTTTTCTTCAGTCCAATTTCTTCAAGAGCCGAACTCCTTTCGAGCTTTTTCTTCAGTCTGATTCCTTCAGAAGTCGAACTCCTTCCAAATTTTTTTTTCGATCAAGTTTTCTTTAGGAGTCCAAACTCCTCTGAAATTGATGTATGTCAAAGCTCTTCACCAACCAACGTCTACTTCCTCCAAACTTCAACTATTAAATTTTAACAAACGGCCACATGATGGCAACGGACACTTCTCTCCGTAACATACTCCACATGATCCCGAGCGGTCCACTATCGAATAGTTATGATCGTCACTATCAATCTATTACAGGCTCCATCTATAAAAGGGATCCTCCAAATATATTTTCTCTAAGCTTTCTTCTTCTTTCCAAAACTTTACTGAATTCTTGCCTGAGTACTCCATTTCTATTGATCAGAAAAGCTGACTTGATCGTCGAAGGGTCCTACCGAAGCCACCACCACCGACTCCAGACGAAACTTTATTTTGTAGATTACCGATGGCGACCTCTTCTTTCTTAACTTCAGTTCGATCCGGCATTAACCAGATTTTGCACCAACAGTTATAAAAATGAGCAAGAATATTATTAATCCAATTGATAGAGAGTTCAAGAATGTTCTAAGTAAAATCCATGATAACAGTCACTGATGGCCTTATTTTAAGAATTGCATTAGAAAAATTGATAGTAACCATATAATAGTAAAAATTTATCTATCTAAGAAAATACCACATGCTAGCCAAAAAGGGATTCCTACATAAAATATTGTGGCTTGTTGTGATTTTGATATATGTTTTACTTTTGTTTGTACCGGATGGGAGGGTATATAGCTCATGATGCTCATATTTTTTTTAGAAGCTATATACAAAAAGAGCTCAAATTTCCACACACACCTAAAGTTATGCATTTTAATAAAATATTATATATATACATGTATATATGTATGTATGTATGTATGTATGTGTATATGTATAGATCTGTGTGTATCTATACACACACACACACATCTATACATATACATATACATACATACATACATACATACATATATGTATATATGTATGTATGTATGTATGTATGTATGTATGTATGTATGGATACATATTATATTTCAAAATTCAGCGTCCATCATATGGACTACCCCAGCCAAGAATTTGCTAAATTGTAATATAGCGATGCACTTGCTCCAACGCTTGGAGGGATCAATCTCATCTTGACTCATGCACTTACAAGCCAAGTACTTGACTGCACCTAGTAGCCTTCCATCAATGAATTAAAAATTTAGATAGTTCGATATCTAAGTACAGTAAGTTATTTGCAAGTCACCATGGTGATCTCAGATCTAAGAGACACATATACCCATATCTTTTGCGAGCAACTCTTGGTAGAACAGAGCTCCGTAGTTAGATAACGATCAGTAAAATATATCCCTACATTTCATCTGCATGCCATAACAATATCATTATGCTTCTTGATTAAGAGGACAACCAACACTTATGGCATACAATGATCTACTCTTGATTAATGTTATCATCCTAGGTAATAACGAATTATTTGATCGCGATCAGTTCAAGGACTAAATGACAAATCTTTCTTTATGGAGTCTAAATAGTCCTAAAGATTTCATCATAGAGAGTTCATTATAGAAAGATACACAAGATGATAAAATTATCAGAATAATAATTTTATTCAATTAAAATTTAAGTATAAATTATATTTAACTCAACCATCTATAACCTAGATGATTGGCATATATTTTTCAACAACTCTCACTTAGACTAAAGCCACTCAGAACAGCATCGAATATCCATCTTCCATTTGTGATTATTAAACTTTTTGATTCCGAGAGCTTTAGTAAATGAGTCGGCCACATTCTTCTTTCCATCAATCTTCTGAAGCTCGATGTCATCTTGCTCTATGATTTTATGTACAAGATGATAGCGATGCAGAATATGTTTAGTGCATTGATGTGTCTTCAGTTCCTTCGCTTGAGCTATGGATCCAGTGCTATCATAATAAAGTAGAATTGGACCATCCAAGGAGGATGTTAACTCATCGATGAACTTCTGTAGCTATACAGCTTTCTTCGCAGCATCGAATACCACGACATATTCCACCTCACACATAGAATCGGCCATCGTGTATTGCTTGGAACTCTTCTAGCAAATTGCTCCTCCGTTCAGGGTAAACATATAACCTGACACACTCTTGCTATCATCTTGATTTGATTGAAAATTGAAATCACTGTATTCCACAAGTTTCAAGTCAGTATCTCCATAGATGAGCCATTGATCCTTGGTATTTCTCAAATACTTTAGGATTATTTTTACAATCTTTCAGTGATTCTCACCTGGATCAGATTGGTATCTGCTTACTATCCCTAGTGAGTATGCCATGTCTGATCTCGTATATATCATGATGTACATAATAGAATTCATTGCCGAAGTATATGATATTCTACACATATGCTCTTTCTCTTTAGGAGTTGTCGGATAATTCCTCTTTGAGAGAGAAATTTCATGGCCTATTGGAAGATAGCCCTTCTTAGAATTATCTATGCTGAACCTCTTCAGCACGATATCAATGTACATGGACTGGGATAATCCAAGTAATCTTTTAAATCTATTCCTATAGATCATCATTCGTAGGATGTAGAAAGCTTCTCCTAAGTTCTCACTACTACAAAATGGCCTACGACAACGATTTTCGTTAACCGCTGCTATAGGTTGGATCTATGATAGCAATTTTTGTAACCACTGCCATAGGTTCGATATATAGCAGCAGTTATAGAAAACTACTGCCGTAGGTTAGACCTATGGCAGCGGTTATAAAAAACTGCTACCATAGATCGACCTATAGCAACGATTTATTGTAATTGCTACTATAAGTCGGATCGATAGCAGCGGTTAGTAGGAACCACTGTTATAATCTGATTTATGGTGGTAGTTAATTATATCCACTGCCATATTTTTTTTTTAAAAAAAAATATTATATAATTTTAAAATTTAATATTTATCTTCATCGTTCATTATCTAAATAATTATCATTAGAGTATCATCATGAAAGATTATCTCGATCCGATGGTCCTAGCTTCATCGATCAGAAAAATTTGATTTTAACGACCATAAATGACGATACAATGATCTGATAGATGAAGACCTTTGATAGATCCAAAAATCTGCAATGATAATTTTGATGATATTTGTAATATACTATCAAAATTTTACTTTAATCGAATATCGTTATTTTGATCAATTTAGTATAGGTTAGTTTCGATTGTTAAATGATAAACGAGTGATCAAAGAACCAAACGATATCCAATTATGAGATAATTTTTTTTATAAATGATCTTGGCTACTACTTTAATTATTTTTTATGATGGTGATTATAAAATTTAACTCGTGAGATGAAGAACGATCTAAAACTATACGTCTTCTAATAACCATTTTGAAACTTCAATGGTTGTTATGCTCGTGCTTTTGCAATATCTGCTTAATATAAATAGTTTATATAAAAATGATTTAAATTTTACTATCATCATCATATAAAATATTTAAAATTATAACAAAAATCATTTAACTAAAAAATTATCTCATAATCGAATGTTGTTTAACTCTTTGATCACTTGTTTCTAATTTAATGATTGAAATCATTCCGTACTAAATTGATTATGATAACGATATTCGATTGAAGTAAAACTTTGATAGTATGCTCCAAACATCATCAAAATCATTATTGCAGATTTTTGGATCTATCGAAGGTATCCATCTATCAGATCATCACATCGTCGTTCATGATCATCGAAATCAAATTTTTCTAATCGATGAAGCTAGGGCCATTGGATCGAGGCAACCTTTTGACCCCATGAAACCCTCACGAAACCCCCCCCACCACCATTCTGACCCTCTCTTGGTCGAGTGTGAAGTCTCCTCGTTAGTGTGCCCCCTTCCCCTAACCCCCCATCCCCGACTGCTCCTGCTCTCTCTCTCTCTTTCCTCTTTTTTTCTCTTCTCTGTCTTACTATCTTACTTTTATTTCGTAGGTTATCTCTAATGCCATCCTCCTCTAGCATCATCATCGACGACCCTTAAAGCTTTTGGTGCGACCCATTCTTTATAGCCGTAGGTATAATTTTTTTTTAATTTTATAGTATTATTTATTAATCATATATATTTATAATAATTTATAAAATATTTATAATAAATATTATAAATATTTATTATAAATATTATAATTATTTGCATGCCATAGTTTTTGGGCCATGTCGTGGCGGTAGCCTTGGACTGTGTCATATCGATGGCTGTGGACTAGATCTATCAATGGATTGGATTCGGATCGAAACTTGAATATTCAGATTCGGACCCAATTTTAATTATTGATATCGGATCCGAACCCAAATATCCGATGGATTTGTACTTGAGAGAGGAAGGAAGGGATCCGACTTCATCGTCATCATTGGGAGGGAGGGGGTCCGACCTCATCGATGAGGAAGATCGAGAGAGGGAGAGTGGAAGATTGAGAGAGCGAGAGAGGGAGGGAGGGGGTCTAGCCTCACCGGCATCATTAGGAGGGATGGGGTCCGACCTTGTCGCCAAGGGAGATCGAGAGAGTGAGAGAGGGAGGGATGGGGTTCGACCTCATCGGTGAGAGGGATCGAGAGAGAAAGATCGAGAGATGAAAAAGCTGGAATGAAGGGGTTCGATCTCACCACCGTCGCCAGTGAAAGCGATCGAGAGAGGGAGAGAGAGAGTGATCGAGGGGATGGCACACAGTCGAGCCAGCTCGAATATGCAGTCGAGTCGGCTCGGGTTGTGATCGAGTTGGTTGGGGGAGGATCCTAGCCAGATATCTCAAGTATAAAATCGACTGTCTCAGGCATGAAGCCAGCTCGACTTTCGAGTGAATAGAATTTGATATGTCTCTCTAAGATTTCAACTTTAAGCCCTAAGGTGGCACCATCATCTACTTTATTCTTCTTTCAGATTTCTAGATTAACACTAAGATTCGCATAAGAGATCAAATCTACGACTGTTACTCATCCTTAATTATTTATGAATGTAATTCATATTGTATAATTTATTGCATAATATTTTATGGATGTTTATATCATGTTGCTTTTATTTATTGCATTGCATAATGATAGATCCGTTAATTGATTAGTATATATATTAGAGACTATTTATTGATGCTATACTAATATTATTATTCAACATGTTATATTGATTAATGTTCATTAACGTTGCAGGTCACGATGGCATCGAAATGCCATCTACCTTTCACCCCTATCCCTCGACGGGTTACGCACAGTTCAGCATCTAAGGAGCAATCAGAGCATACTCTGTCCATCTCCACATCGACTGCTCAGGAATCTCCACCATCGGCATCTACTCCATTGACAGCTGAGCCTCTACCGTCGTCCATATCTGAGGCACATGCTACTACGCAAACATCTGAGTATACATTTTTATTATATTAACACAACTTTATTTTTTATATAATATTTGTACACTTATATATTTGTATAATATATTTACATTGTAGGTGCATCATCCAGTCAGACATTTTGCGGTCCCACATATATGGCACACGTATGAAACCGCTGGCATCAGATGATGGTCTATTACGATGCAGAGGGGAGGTCGGTAGGGAAGATCACGTGGGAGATGCATTCCTTTTTGGAGTGCTTATGAGATGGTTGGACATCATTTTCATAGAGCCTAGAGACTGACGTTTGATAGATGCTACTATCAGGGATCGAATAAGAAAGGAGATATGGGTAAGTACGTGTATCTTAGTTATATTTATGTATTTTATATGTTTATACTATATATGTTTGATTAGAATAATTTTGTAACTGATTTTTGATAAATTTGTACAAAGGAGGTACAACTTTTCTAATCATGGGAGGGCTCGAGATGCCCGACTGAAGAAGATCGAAGAGTTATACCAGGGTTACAAGGTCAAACTCCATAGAGGATGGCTCGAGCACCGATGAGATACTCCGAAGGAGCTTATTTCCTAGATAGAGGACTATCCTCCGAGTCAGTGGGAGAGGATGGTTAGACACTGGAGGAGCCAGGAGTTTGAGGTAAAATTTCTAATTTTTAAATTTTTCAATATGCTTAAAATTTAATTTAAATATTTTTTAAATATTTATTATTTATTTGAATACTTGTTAGAATACCTTCCATCAAAATTGGAAGAACCGTGTAGCCCAGAAGTATATGCACACTCTAGGCCGTGAGTCTATGACCAGTCATGTGCATAAAAAGGTAATTAATTCTAAATCTTACTAGATAAATTAAATTTATATTTTTTATCATCTTTCTGATAAATTTATTTTTTATTATAGCTGATGAGAGATGGAGTGATGTCCAGCCATAGCAAGATCTTTCGATCCAACCACACGGACAAGACAGGCAGGCCGATGAACGTCACGATCGGGCATATTTTTGTAAGTATTAAATATATTAGTATATATGATTAGTATTATAATATTTTTTATAAAATTTTATTTTAATTTATAATTATAAGATTAGTTAGATATGCTCGTGAGTGAGGGTCCGGATATCTCTGGGCCTCATGACCATCTATCTCAAATCTTGGGGCCCGAGCACTTTAGGAGGATCCGATGCAGGCCCGAACATACGTCGATGAGTTACTGGTCCGAGGTGAGTATCTCCTCGCAGACTTTTGGTATCGTCAGTCAGAAGGAGCTTGAGGAGGCATTGACATGGGCAGATCATGCTGTGATACGGGCAGATCGGGTTGAGAAGCGCGCATCTCATCTAGAGGGCATCGTGAGAGACATGATGTTGATGCTCAGCGTGCGTTTTAAAGCCATGAACCTCGAGAATATATTGATTTGCATTTCAGCTCCAGCTTTAGCTCTAGCTCTAGCTCCGACTTCAGCTCCGGCTCTATCTTCAGCTCTAGCTCCAGCTCCAACTTCGACTTTCAATGACGACGACGATGACGTAGATTTAGAAGACTTTTGATGTATTTTATTTTTTTTTAAAAATATTATAATAAATTTTATTTGATAATAAAATTTTAGTATTTTAGAATAATTTTTATATTTATTATATTTTTTAATATTATATATATATATATATATATTTATCAGATAAAATATATAAAAAAATAAAAATTTATTTTTTTTAATTATTTAAGATCTATAATAGTGGTTTTATAACTGCTGTCATAGGTCCCTAGTGCAAATGAAGCTAACCGCTGCATTAGATCTATGACAGCGATTAAAAAATCACTGCTATAAGTCGATCTATTACAGCGGTTTATAAACTGCTACAATAGGCTATCTATAGCAGCGATTTAAACAATCGCTGCAACAACCGCTACCATAAAACTACGGTAATGGTCGCAGTAGCAGTGGTTAGAAAATCACTGTCATAGCCTATGGGAGCGATTTTTTGAGCTACGACAGCAGTTACGAACCGCTACTATAGCCCTTTTTTGAAGTAGTGTCTTTATGGAGAATTACGATGATAGCTAAATCTTTATTTCCTATAATACAGGAATGTCATTATCGATTAAGAGAATATCATCCACATAAAAAAAAAATACTACTTGTCGGTGCAAAAATTGGTTGTCGTCGGATCCAGCTGGAGCGGAGGCCGACGAGGTCACCGTCGGAGACCTACAAAATAAAGTTCCGTCCGGTGCCGATGGAGGTGGCTGCGATAGGATCCTCCAACGATCAAGTCAGCTCTGGCCAACAGGAATGGAGTGCTCAAAAATGAGTTCCGTAGAGCTTAGAGAAGGAGAGGAGAGCTTAAAGCTTAGAGATTAGAGATCAGAGTTAGCATATCTAGAGGATCCTTTTTATAGACGGAGCTGATTGATGGTGACTGATGGTGATGGCCATACCACCTGATGGTGGGCCGCTCGAGGCTGTACGAAGTTTGGTGTGGAGGGGATGGTATCGTCAGACCGATAGTGACAGCCATACTGTCCGATAGTGGTGGGCTACTCGAGGTCTGGCAAAGTCAGTCATGGAGGAGTGCACCTGTAGCATCGCCCATGGTAGGTCGATGGTGATCGTTCGTCCAAATTTAATAGTCGTGGCTCTGAGAAAGCAGACATTGATCGGTGGACTTTGGTACGTATCAATTCTAGAGGAGTTCGGCCAAGGAAAAGCTCGGAAGGAGTTCGGCTCTCGCAGGCGTCTGGCTGGAGGAGTGCGGCTAAGGCTCGGTCGCTGGGGAGTTCAAAAGAAGCTCGACCGTTGAGGAGTCCAGTCGGCCGAAGGAGATGTCTGGGAGGAGTCTGACTTTCGAAGAAGTTCGATCGAAGGAGAAGCATGGAGGGAGTTCGGCTCCCATAGGCGTCTAGCTGGAAGAGCGTGGAAAGAGTTTGGTTCTCGTGAAAGTCCGACTGAAGCTCGACCGCTGAGAAATTTGGTCGGATGAAGGAGTTTGGCTAAGATCCATTCGCTGAAGTTCTTCCGTGGCTATCGATTGCGTTAGGCTAGGCATCGAACTGAACTTCGGTGGAAGTGGAGTTTATCCCCAACAATAGTCCCCCCACTCCCGATTTCGAAACTCGAAGAAAGGGAGTATAGAAAAGGCGACTACTGAAGTCCTCTTCTGAGCTCCATACTAGTTCAGATTGAAGCTTGGGGCAGGTCTCATCTCCAGCCAAAGTTGATGCTGAAGTTGAAGTCCGAGGAAGATCTCATCTTCAGCTGAGGTTGAAGTAGATCTCGCTCCCTGCGGTCAAGGTTGAAGGTTAAGCTCCTCGGGGGCGATATTGTCACCAATGATCGAGGCTGACTCAGAGGGATCTCCTCTCCTGCAGTTGAGGTCGACTCGGGGGAGCTCTTATTTTCTACGACTGAGGTCAATACGGGTGCTCGAGAGAGATCTGATCTATCGCTAGGATTGATGCGGTCGCTCGGAAGAGATCTTATCTCTGACCGAGGTCGTCTCGGGCGCTCTGGCCAAGGTTGTCTCAAGCGCTCTGATCGAAGTGGTCTCTTGATTTTATCTCTAATCGAGATTGACTCAATCACTCGAAAGAGATCTTATCTCTGGCCGAGATTGCCTCGGGCGCTTTGGCTGAGGTGGTCTCTTAATTTTATCTCTAACCGAGGTTGACTTGGTCGCTCAGGAGAGATCTTATCTCTGGTCGAGCTTACCTCGGGTGCTCTGACCGAGGTCATCTCTTATCTTATCTCTGGTTGAGGTTGTCGGCATTGCTCAGGAGAGATCTTATCTCTGACCGAGGTTGACTCGGATGCTCGAGGGAGATCTTATCTCTGACCGAGGTTGCCTTGGGCGCTCTGGTCAAGGTCATCTCGGGCGCTCTGGTCGAGGTGGTCTCTTGATTTTATCTCTAGTCGAGGTTGACTCGATCGCTCAAGAGAGATCTTATCTCTGATTGAGGTTGCCTCAGATACTCTGACCGAGGTCATCTCTGATCTTATCTCTGATCGAGGTTGTCGGCATCGCTCGAGAGAGATCTTATCTCTGACTGAGGTCGACTCGGGTGCTCGGAAGAGATCTCATCTCCTACAGTCGAGATTGATGCAGGCGCTTGGGGGAGATTTTGTCTCCTACGATCGAGGTTGGCTCAATCGCTTGGAAGAGATCTTATCTCCTATAGACTTCGAAGCTCGGACTTGAACTTTGCTCGCATTAGGATGAGGTTCTCCTCCTGTTCCTAATGGGCTGCGGAGGCATATTCGGACCATCATCCATGCCTCTCCCCCCATCTCGTCTAGGGTGAACGAGGCCTTTGACTTTGCTCACGTTAGGACAAGTTTCTCCTCCTGTTCCTAACGGGCTGTGGGGGTACATTTGGACCGTCATCCATGCTTCTCCCACCGTCTCGTCTAAGGTGAACGAGGCCTTCAACTTTGCTCGTGTTAGGATGAGGTTCTCTTCTTATTCCTAATGGGCTGTGGGGCACATTCTGACCATCGTCCATCTCTTCCCATCTCGTCTAGGATGAACGAGGCCTTCGACTTTGCTCGCATTTAAGGACGAGATTCTCCTCTTATTCCTAATGGACTATGGGGGCACATTCGGACCATCATCCGTGCTTCTCCCTTCATCTCGTCTAAGATAAATAAGGCCTTCGACTTTGCTCGCATTTAGGATGAGATTCTCCTCCTATTCCTAATAGGTTATGGGGGCACATTCAGACCATCGTCCATGTCTAGGATGAACAAGGCCTTCGATTTTGCTTGCATTTAGGATGAGGTTCTCCTCCTATTCCTAACGGGCTGTGGACACATTTAAACCGTCGTCCATGCTTCTCCCCATCTCGTCTAAGGTGAATGAGGCCTTTGACTTTGCTCGCATTAGGACGAGATTCTTCTTCTATTCCTAACGGACTATGGGGGCACATTCGGACCGTCATTCATCTCCCTCCATCTCGTCTAAGGTGAACGAGGCCTTCGCTCAGGAGAGATCTTTGCTCGTGTTAGGATGAGGTTCTCCTCCTATTCCTAACACGGCCACTTTTCGACTTGTTTCTTCCCTATCATCGCATAGTTTTTGCATCCAGAAATAATATTATTGAAGGAAAAGAATTTTACCGAAGGGAAAGTTACGGGCAGCACATCTCCTATTTCAGGGTCGTGGGGGCGTTGTTCCTCCAGAGTTTCCTCGGGCAGTAAGTCCCGGGTCGGACGACCTCCTCTATCTCATGCTGGCCTTCTCAATTTGGAGCAAGCTTCTCTTGGCTTTGTCGCTGGGAGATGATGAATTCGTCGATGTACCAAGCTCCTCCCAGGGTAACGTTGATGATGCCGTGAGGCGGCCGACCTTCTTATCGTTTGGTTGACTATGCAGTAGCATCCTTGGTCCGATCTTCTCCTGCTTCAGGCTGGCGTCGGAAGGAATTTACTCCAGCCGCCCCTTTCTGATGAGCTCCTCAATTTCATCTCGGAGCCTGCATGCATTCCTCAGTGTCGTGGCCATGGTTGCGACGATGGGCAGTAGAGACAGTACTTGCTTCGATCATGCTTGTTTGGAAAGATTGTAGTTCCTTTCGATCTTGGCAGCTGGTTCTTAACTTCCATAAGAATTTGAGCTTGAGGAGCGTTGAGGATGGCGTAGTCGTGGAACCTTTCGAGCGGAGGATTTCTTCGCACCCTTCTACTAGGGCTTCCTTGGTGGTGAGCTCGGAGAGTTCGAATCTTGCTTACGTTGGGGAGGTCGTAAGTGCGGCCGAACTTCATTCCTTTCTTTTGTGAAACCTGTGGGAAAACTTCACACCCCTTTGTTGGGGCTACCTTGATGACGAGCATGAGGAGGAGTTCGACGGCTTTGCTCACGCCGAACTTCATTCCATCCTTTTATGAAACCTTCGTCGGAGCTTCCTTGATGGCAGGCTCGAGGGGGAGTTCGGCCTCGCTTGCACTGGGGAGGTCGTAAGCATGGCCGAACTTCTTTTAATCCTCTTGTGAAACATACGGAAGAACTTCATGCCCCTTTATCAGGGCTACCTTGATGATGAGCTCGAGGAGGAGTTCGGCAGCTTTGCTCACGCCGAACTTCATTCCGCCCTCCAACGAAACCTTCACTGGAGCTCCCTTGATGACAAGCTCGAGAGGGATTTCGGTCTCGCTTGCACTGTGGAGGTCACGAATGCGGCCGAACTTCATTCCTCCTCCTGTGAAGTCTTCTGGGGGAGAACTTCTGCTCCATTTCTCCTCCTTAAGATAATTGGCATGCTAGGCCAAATGCTCTTCCTTAAGGTCGGTTCTGGGCATCCTCATGGCGGATTTGCTGGCAAAGTCTCCATCAGAGGTTATTGCACGACCTACATCATCTCGACGGAACCACGAACTTGCTGGACTAGCAAGTTGAATTGCTCCACATCTACGGTGGCTTCGGATGGAACCTGAGCTATCGGGATTGAAATGAGAGTAGATGGATCTGGCGTGGAGGCCGCCAATTGACGAGTCAAAGCTCTCTTGGGAGGCATTTTCTCTTCAAAAAAAAACTCTAGAGAGGAAGAAGAGAGGTCTTCGAAGAGGGAAGAGAGAAATCATCGTCGAGCAGTCCTTTAAGAACAAGAAAACCTCGGAGGTTCGGTCCTTCCTTTAGCGTCAATCTGTTGGTGCAGAAACTGGTCGTCATCGGATCCAGCTTGAGTGAAGGCCGATGAGATCACCGTCAGCCTCCTGTAAAATAAAGTCTCATCCAGAGTCGATGGGGGGTGGCTCTGGCAGGACCCTCCAACGATCAAGTCAGCTCTGGCCAACAGGAATGGAGTGCTCGGAAATGAGTTCCGCAGAGCTTAGAGAAGGAGAGGAGAGCTTAAAGCTTAGAGATTAGAGATCAGAGTTAGCATATCTGGATGGTCCTTTTTATAGGCGGAGCTTGATTGATGGTGACTGATGGTGATGGCCATACCGTCTGGTGGTGGGTCGCTCGAGGCTGCATGGAATTTGGTGTGGAGGAAATGATATCGTCAGGCTGATAGTGATAGCCATACCGTCTAAAGTGATGGGCTGCTCGAGGTCTGACGAAGTCAGTCATGAAGGAGTGCGCCTGTAGCATCGCCTATGGCAGGTCGCTGGTGATCGTTCATCCAGATTTAATAGCCGTGGCTCTGAGAAAGCAGGCATTGATTGATGGACTTCAATACGTATCAATTCCAGAGGAGTTCAGACTTCTAGAGGAGTTCGGCCAAGGGAAAGCTTGGAAGGAGTTCGGTCGAAGGAGTGTGGAGGAAGTTCGACTCTCGCAGGCGTCTGGCTGAAGGAGTGCGGCTAAGGCTCGGTCGCTTGTAAGTTCGGAAGGAGCTCGACTGCTGAGGAGTTCGGTTGGCCGAAGGGGATGTCTGGGAGGAGTCCAGCTCCCGAAGAAGTCTGATCGAAGTCCAATCAAATTAGGTTTAACCTAACTTAATTAATTTTTAATCAAATTAAAAATTAATCAAGTCAAATATTTGATCAAATTAGAATCCATTTTCCTAAGCCGTTAGATCATCACATGATTTGATCAGGTCAACTAAATTGAATCAAATTTAATTTGACTTGATCAATTCCTCATCGCTCAATTAAATTGAGCTAATCAATAATCTAATTGCTAATTAATTTTTTAATAAAATTTGAGTCCCAATCCAGTGATCAGTTATCAAATTAGGTAGGAACTTCTATTGTGTGTGATCCTATAGGTTCGAATCCTAAATCGATAGCACAAGAACTAATTTTCCGTACCAATCGATATGACTATCTAGCAATGGTATCTGATATCCGAATAGATCAAAAAATTATAATGCAATAATGAAGAACTTATGATATATGGTTATCGTATAATTCATCTCCTTGATCACGATGCTCATAGGATGATCTAGGGTTAATTACTAGCCCTAAAAATTCATCCATATTGTATTTCAAAATTTAGAATCCATCATATGGACTATTCCGACCAAGAATTTACTAAATTATAATACAGCGATGCATTTGCTTCAATACTTGGAGGGGTCATCCCATCTTGACTCACACACTGACAATCTAAGTACTTAACTGCATTCAGTAGCCTTCCATTTCTGAATTAAAAATTCAGATAGTCTGGTATTTAAGTACAGTGATTTATTTGCAAGTCATCATGATGATCTTAGGTCTAAGGGATACATATACCCATATCCTTCATGAGCAATTCTTAGCAAAAGAGAGCTCCATAGTTGGATCACGATCAGTGAAATATATCCCTATATTTCACCTGCATGCCATAATAGCATCACTATGCTTCTTGATTAAAAGGACAACCAACTCTTATGGCATACAATGATCTACTCTTGATTAATATTGTCGTCCTAGGTAATAACGAATCATTTGATCGTGATTATTTTAAGGACTAAACGATAAATCCTTCTTTATCGAGTCTAAATGTCCTAAAGATTTCATCATAGAGAGTTCATTACAGGAAGATGTATAAAATGATGAAATTACCATAATAATAATTTTATTTAATTAAAATTTAAGTATAAATTATATTTAGCTCAACTATTTACAGCCGTTGATGTAGAAACTGATCGTCGTCGAAATCCGCTGGAGTGGAGGCCGATAAGATTGCCGATCGTCGGGGACCTATAAAACAAAGTCCCATCCAGAGCAGGTGGGGGGTGGCTCCGGCAGGACCCTCCGACGATCAAGTCAGCTTAGGCCAACAGGAACGGAGTGCTTGAGAATGAGTTTCGGAGTTTGGAGAAGAAGAGGAGAGCTTAGAGATCTGAGAGATCAAAGTTAGCATATATGGGGGTCCTTTTTATAGAGGAGCTTGATGGTGACAACTACAGCCGTATGCTGGTGGGCCGCTCGAGGTCCGACGGAGTCAGTCTGATGGAAAGGTGCCATCTGTAGCGGGTTGATGGTGATAGCCATCGCTGTCTGATAGTGGATCGCTATCGTTAGCGACGGACTGATGGTGATGGCTGCAGTTGTCTCGATGCTGAGCTGCTCGAGGCCGAATAAAGAGTCGAAGATCTTCGACGTGAGCCCATTTTGGAGGAGTTTGAACTCTTGAGGAGAAAGCTCGAAAGAAGTTCGACTTCCGTAGGCGTCTGGTTGGAGGTGCATGGCTAAGGCTCGACCGTTGAGGAGTTCGACAGAAACTCGGTTGGTGAGAAGTCTGACTCCTGAAGAGATCCGATCGGAGAGGAAGCTTGGAGGGAGTTCGGCTTCCACAGATGCCTGGCTGTAATGACGCGGAGAGAGTTCGACTCTTGTGGGAGTCTGACTGAAGCTCGACGGCTGAGTTCGACTAGAGTCCAACTGCTGGGAGTCCAAGGAGCTTGATCGCTAAGTAGCTCGATCGGCTGAAGGAGTTCGGTCCGGATGCTGAGAGTCCGAAGGAGCTCGATGGTCGAGGAGTCCAAAGAAGCTCGGTCGCTAAGTAGTTCGACCGGCTGAACAGATTCGAAGAAGCTCAGCCGCTGGGGGTTCGACTAAAGCCCGACCGTTGGGCGTCCAGGAAGCTCGACCGATAAGTAGCTTGGCCGGCTGTAAGGGTTTGGCTAAAATCCGTCCGTTGAAGCTCTTTCGTGACTATTGGTGCTGCATATCGAACTGAACTTCGGCAGAAACGGGGTTTATCCCCAACAACAGCCTAGATGATTAGCTTTATGATACATTTTTCAACACCTTTGAGATACCTTAATATCCCTTTCACCGCCTTCCAGTAAGATTATTTTAGATTTGATTGATACCTGCTTATTATGCCAATGATAAAATAGATATCTGGCCTTGTACATATCATTGCATATATTAGGCTTCTTACAACACTAGAGTAAGAAAATTTTGTTATTTATTCTTTTTCTTATAGAGTCTTGGGACACATTGTTAGGCTTAGACCTTTATCTTTTATGATAAGAGTATCAATGGACTTGCAATCTTGCATATGAAATTGTTCAAAATTTTTTTTAATGTATTACTTCTGTGAAAGAGATACCAATATCTTAGAACGATCTTTAGGAATCTTAACTCCTAAAATGTAAGCTGCTTCTCCCATATCCTTTATCTTAAAGTTGGAGGATAATCATTTTTTTATGGTTATAATATACTTCTTATCATTTTCAGCCAATAGAATGTCATCCACATAAAATAAGAGAATCAAAAATTTGTTTTTAAATCTCTTGACATATACACAATGATTTTTATCGATCATAATAAAATCTTATAAGATTATCGCTTGATAAAATTTAATATACTATTACCTAAAAGATTACTTAAGACCATAAATTGATCTTAAAAGATTACGCACTTTATGTTCCTAACATTCACTTATAAAATCTATAGATTGTTTTATATGGATTTTTTCTTCTAGTTCCTTGTTTAGAAAAGTAATGGTTACATTCATTTGATGTAACTCTAAGTCTAAACTTGCCACTATAGTAATAATTAGGCGTATAGAGGTAAATCTTACAATAGAAGAGAAAGTCTCTTCATAATCAATTCTCTCTTGTTGAGTATACCCTTTTGCTATAAGATGGGTCTTATACATGTTAATTGTTCCATATGCCTTATGCTTGATTTTAAGAACCCATTTATTCCCAATCGCTTTACGTCCCTTAGAAAGATCCACTAATGTTTAAATATTATTTGATCTCATTAATTCTATTTTGTCTTCTATTGCTTTCAACCACTTATCTTTTGTAAGACAAGAATGATTCTCTCTTGTTGAGTATACCTCTTTGCTACAAGACGGGCCTTATACCTTTCAATTATCACATCTGCCTTATGCTTGATTTTGACAACCCATTTATTTTCAATCACTTTATGTCTCTTAGAAAGATCAACTAATTTTCAAACATTGTTTGATTTTATTAACTTCATTTCGTCTTCCATTATTTTTAATCATTTATCTTTTGCAGGGCAAGAAAGAGCTTCACAAACTATTTTAGGCTCATCTTCGCCTTGTGGCATAATTATGAAGGCTTCACTTTTAATCTCAAAACATCGTTAAGGAATATTTCTATGATTACTATGTCTGATTTATGAATTTGTTGAATCAATTTCATTATCTTTAGTCTTGCTCTCACTTGGATGAGATACTGTTGGCTGATTTTTAGGTATGTATATTAAGCGATTTGCAACAATCAAATCATCTTGGTCTTCAATCTCATAAAGAAACTGATCTAAATTTATCTTATCCTTATTTGAAAATTTATTTTTGAGAAAAGTGGTATCTCAATATTCAAATTCGATTACACTCTCACTCTCATGTTCACCAATGAACACGTATCCTTTTGAATATTTGGAGTATCTTATAAATACACTCTTTTTACCTCTTGGACCTATTTTGCTATGTTGATGAGCTGGCTCATGAACATAGGCAGCACAACCCCAAGATTTAAGGTAATTAGGATCCGATTTTCTTCTGGCCCATAATTCATAAGCAGTCGATGTAACTGATTTGGAGAGTACTCGATTGAATATTTGGCCCGAGTCATTATTGATCTAATCATCTCCAAAAGAGTCCTATTTCTCCTTGCAGCAACTCCATTTTGTTGTGGAGTGCTTGGTATTGTTAATTGTTTGTCTATTCCTTTTTGATTATATAATTTCTCAAATTCGTGAGACAAATACTCACGTCCATAATCGATCCTTAATACTTTTATTTTCTTATCTAATTATTTTTCAACTATGATCATATATTTTTTAAAGTATTTTAAAGCTTCAGACTTATGGAAGATCAAATAGACATAATCGAAATATGTGTAATCATCTATGAATGCAATGAAATATACACCTCCATGTTGAGCTCTAACATTCATTGGGCCACAAATATTGGAATGTATCAATTGTAAAGGAGTATCATTTCTAGTTGTTTTACCAAATGACTTTCTTGCCATTTTTTCTACTAGATAATTTTCACAAATTAGTAGATTAACTTTTTCAATTGAGCCTAATAATTTTTCTTTAGCTAATCTATCCATTCGTTGTTGTCCTATATGGCCTAATCTAGCATACCATACATTTACATCAACATCATTAGAAGATGTAATAAAAGAAGAACAAATACTATATATATCACTACGCAGAACATAATTAACATCTAACACAGTAAAATTATCCAACAGATAATCAGAACCATAATAACATGAATCCAAATACATATTTAATATAGCACCATAGAAATTTAAAGCCAATCTAGACTTAAGAAGAATAATAACTAAAATAAAATTTTGTTGAATATCAGGAGCAAAAAGAACATCATGCAGGAATAAAGCACGTCCATCTTGCATACATAATTTGTAGGTGCCAATACACCTGACCTAAATATGAGCGTTATTGCCCACATAAAGCCATCTTGTTCCACGCTGAATTCAATAAAAGTTCATGAATATATCATGGTCTTTTGCTACATGGTCAGTAGCTCCTGAGTCTACAGTCCATAAAAGATAAGATTCAATTAAAAAAGTAGAACTAGCAACTAATGCTATACTTGTAGTTACATATGAAATTGAAGTATTTTTATATGCTTCTAAAGATTCCATACTGACAATCATATTAGAATATGAAACATATCTAAACTCATGTAAGGTTAATATCTTCTTTGGCTCGTTGCACTCACGAGCATGATGGCCTTTCTTGTTATAGTTATAATACTTAATCTTAGCCTTGTTCTTCTTCTTGGGATGAACCATAGAATATTTTCTCTTTTCTTGATGTTTTTCAGGATCATCTTTTTGCTTTTTTGATTTCTTACCCTTATAATCACACCAACTATATGACTTACGCTTATGCCTAGAAGCTCCGTGTGAGCTCGAGCCAGTTATATACACATCAGTATTAAGCCTTAATATCTTAATACAATATTTCTTAAGCTCTAAATGACGTGCAGCATTAGTAGGAGTCCTTATACTCTCATTATGAGTAAGATGTATCTTTATGTGCTCTTAGTTATGGGGCAATGACCGAATAATAGTCCAAACTTGTTGTTCATCGGTAAGCATGTGATCTGCATTCTTTAACTCACTAATGATATTGGACATCTCTCTTAGATGTTGTCTTATATTATGATTTGGATGCTTCTTATAGGTATCAAAGCTAATAGTAAGTTGTCTAAGTTTAGTAATAGAGGTCTTACCAAACTTTACTTACAAAAAATCCTAAATCTTCTTAGTAGTATCAAACTTTCGAAATTCATGCATAACTCCATACGCTAAGTAAGGAACGGCTTGAACTTATCGCTCAACTCTCTTCTTCTTTTATGTCTTTTTCAGATCTATTTCAACCAGTCTTTTCAACAATTTTAAAATTCGTCCCACAACTATCCTATTCACACATATTTATGAGTACATTTAAATATTCTGTTGGTGCAGAAATCCGTCGCCGCCGGAGGTCGCCGCAATCGAGGCCGCTGGGCGCCGCCGGGGACCTGCAAAACGAAGTCCCGTCCGGAACCGGTGGGGTGGTGGCTCCGGCAGGACCCTCCGACGGTCAAGTTAGTTTCCGACCAACAGTAATGGAGTGCTCGGAATGAGTTCCGGAGCTTAGAGATGTGGAGGAGAGCTTAGAGAGTCAAGAGTCCAGAGAGCTTAGCCTTAGTGTGTCGGGAGGGTCCTTTATATAGTGGAGCTTGATGGTGACAACTGCAGCCGCGTGCTGGCGGGCCGCTCGAGGTTCGGTGGAGTCAGTCTCACTGGCGCCGCGTGCGGCGGATGGAGGGTGACAGCCATCGCCGCCTGACAGTGGGTCGCTATCGCCCGCGGCGGACTGACTGATGGTGCGGCGGACTGACTGATGGTGATGGTTGCAGAGCTTGCCGAATGAAGGGATGAAGGCCTTCGTCGTGTGCCCATTTCGGAGGAGTTCGGGCTCCTGAAGAGGAAGATAGGAGGGAGTTCGGCTCCCATAGGCGTCTGGCGAGAGGTATGCAGCTAAGGCCCGTCCGCAGAAGAGTTCGGCTGCTGAGAAGCCGCGGCTCGGCCGTCTGGGGTTCGGCCGGCTGTTGGACTTGGGCTGAGGCTTGGACACTTGAGAGTTCGGTAGGAGCTCGGTCGGCCGAAGTTTGATGAGGGCGACCGCTGAGGAGTTCGGCCCAGTGACGACTGCTGAGGAGTTCGGGCTCCTGAGTGACGATTGCTGAGGAGTTCGGGCTCCTGAGTGACGACCGCTTGGGGAGTTCGGGCTCCTGAGTGACGATTGCTGAGGAGTTCGGGCTCCTGAGCGACCGCTTGGGGATTCTACTAAAGCCCGTCCGCTGAGGAGTTCGGCCGCTGAGAGGACTTCATTGAAGCTCGGCCGCTTGGAGTCGGTCCGAAGGAGTTCGGCCGTGGGAAGTCCGAAGGAGTTCGGCTGCACGGGCTCGCCTGGGGTCGGTCCGAAGGAGTTCGGCCGCTGGGAAGTCCGAAGGAGTTCGGCTGCACGGGCTCGCCTGGGGTCGGTCCGAAGGAGTTCGGCCGGGCTCGCCTGGGGTCGGTCCGAAGGAGTTCGGCTGCATGGGCTCGCCTGGGGTCGGTCCGAAGGAGTTCGGCCGTGGGATCCGAAGGAGTTCGGCCAGGGCTCGCTGATTCGGCCTCTAGGGAGTTCGGCCCGGACCTTGGTGCAGGGGAGTTCGGCCTCTAGGCAGTTCGGCCGTGTTAGGGGTTCGGCCTGGCGCCTGGCGCTGAAGCTCTTCAGCGGCTACTGGTTACATTGGGCTGAGCGTTGGGCCGGGCTTCGGCAGGAGCGGGATTTATCCCCAACAGTAGCCCCCCCACTCCCGAGTTCAAAAATTGAAGGAAGGGAGTACCAAAACAGGCGACTGCCGAAGTCTTCTTCCAGGCTCCGCATTTGTTGCAGCTGAAGCTCGGGGGAGGTCTCATCTCCAGCCAATATTGACGCTGAAGTTGAAGCTGAGGCTTGGGGGAGGTCTCATCCCCAGTCGATGTTTGGAGTTGAAGTGGGACTCGTTTCCAGCCAAAATTAGTGAAGCCGACGTTGAGGCCGGAGTCAATGTCGCCCCCCGTGGTCAGGGTCGGAGTTGACATTGCCTTCATCAACCGAAGTCGATTCGGGGGAGACCTCCTCTTTTGCAGTCAAGGTTATGATCGCTTGGGGGAGATCCCGTCCTCCCGCTGACGCTGATACCGAAGTTGAAGCCGAGGTCTGAAGGAGACCTCGTCTTCTGCAGTGAAGCTTGCCGTAGACTCTGGGGCTCGGCCTTGGACCTTGCTCGCGTCAGGACGAGGTTCTCCTCTTGTTCCCAACGGGCTGTGGGGGCACATGGGGACCGTCGTCCTCGTCTCTCCCCCCATCCCGTCCTTGGTGGACGGGGCCTTTGACTTTGCTCACGCTAGGACGAGGTTCTCCTCCTGTTCCTAGCCGGCTGTGGGGGCACATGAGGACCGTCGTCCTCGCTTCTCCCCCCATCCCGTCCTTTGTGGACGGGGCCTTCGACTTTGCTCACGCTAGGACGAGGTTCTCCTCCTGTTCCTAGCCGGCTGTGGGGGCACATGAGGACCGTCGTCCTCGCTTCTCCCCCCATCCCGTCCTTTGTGGACGGGGCCTTCGACTTTGCTCACGCTAGGACGAGGTTCTCCTCCTGTTCCTAGCCGGCTGTGGGGGCACATGAGGACCGTCGTCCTCGCTTCTCCCCCCATCCCGTCCTTTGTGGACGGGGCCTTCGACTTTGCTCACGCTAGGACGAGGTTCTCCTCCTGTTCCTAGCCGGCTGTGGGGGCACATGAGGACCGTCGTCCTCGCTTCTCCCCCCATCCCGTCCTTTGCGAACGGGGCCTTTGACTTTGCTCACGTGCTAGGACGAGGTTCTCCTCCTGTTCCTAGCCGGCTGTGGGGGCATTTCCGCTCGCTTTTTTCCCAGTGACCCTGAAACGATAGTGTCGAGCAACAAGGTTTTATTGAGGGAAACTACTGGTAGTACATTCTCAGGTTTTCTGAGTTCCAAGGTCGGGGAAGCGCTAGTCCTCCGAGCTCCTTTAGGCGATAGGTACCAGGTCGGATGACCTCTACCACTTCGTACGGACCTTCCCAATTTGGGACGAGCTTCCCTTGACTTCTGGGGCTGGGAGACGGCTGCTCGTCGGAGCACTAAGTCCCCAACTCTGAACGCCTTGCTTTTGACTCTGGAATTGTAATACCGAGCCACCTTCCGCTTGGTAGGCGGCCATTCGGATGCGGGCTGCCTCCCTCCTTTCTTCCAGAAGGTCGAGGTTGGTTCTGAGGTCCTGGGAGTTGAGTTGCTCGTTGAAGCCCACGATTCGAGCAGACGGGAGTTTGAGCTCGATCGGGATGACTGCCTCGGTGCCGAAGGCCAAGGCGAAGGGTGTCTCGCCGGTCGGTACCCTCTGCGTTGTTCGGTATGCCCAGAGAACGTGGTAGAGTTCGTCTACCCAGGCCCCTTTTGCCCTGTCGAGCCTCGTCTTGAGGCCTTGCAGCAGGGTCCGATTGGTCACTTCGGCTTCCCCATTGGCTTGCGGATGAGCCACCGATGTGAAGTGGTGGGAGACGTTTAGTCCTTCGCAGAACTCGGCAAACCGGGCTCCAGCGAACTGTCGCCCATTATCGGTTATGAGAGGCTCGGGGCAGACCGAACCGGCAGATCAGCGTCTTCCAGACGAAGTCCTGCACCTTGGCCTCGGTGATCTTCGCTAGTGGTTCCGCCTCGACCCACTTGGTAAAGTAGTCGATCGCGACCAGGAGGAACTTCCGTTGTCCGGAC